>JARYGA010019578.1:0-49641 GCA_030545235.1 Helianthus tuberosus
TGTTTTGTAAAGTTCTTTGTACCATCCTCTGGCTTCCATCCATTTGTCTATGTCATCTTTTATTGCCTTCCTCAGCTGCTCATTGTTCTTCCCCTTCTTCTTGAGCTGCTCTTGTTTCTCATTCATGCAATTCTTTATGTATTTCAGAGTTTGATTGGAATACCTGTTTATTTCACAGACTCTGAACAGAGCTTTCTCATCATAGGCATTTTTGAAAACCATACACCTTTCTGGTTTGTCAAAATTGCTCCAATTCTTACTTTGTTGAGAGGAATTTCAGCTGGAATGGTGTTGTTAGGAGGAGGTGTTAGTACCTTTTTGCTATATTCAAAGTTTATACACA
Source organism: Helianthus tuberosus (assembly GCA_030545235.1). Taxonomy (NCBI): domain Eukaryota; kingdom Viridiplantae; phylum Streptophyta; class Magnoliopsida; order Asterales; family Asteraceae; genus Helianthus; species Helianthus tuberosus. The sequence continues at coordinate 344 of JARYGA010019578.1, forward strand.
GGTCAAAATCTGTCAATGCTGCCCTTTGATATAACTTTTCTCCTGCTTTCTTGATACTGTCAAGAGCTCTTCTGATCACAACTCCAGAACTTCTGTCATTATCAATAAGCTGCTTTAACTTTACTAAACTGATTGGGTGAAGTTCATCAGCTAGGTCTCCATCAGTAAGAATTGTATCACTATTATCTTTTCTAATTAGGGTGTATTTGTTCTGTCCACCAGTACCTAATAAACCTCTTGCAGCATTGATAGTCATAATCTTTTCAATAGAGACTATTGGATTTGTTACTGGTTTGTGATGTAGTTCCAAGTTTCCTGCATCTCTGAGTTCAATAATATTTCTGCTAAATGGAGAGAGTGGTCTTTCTAGTTTGTCTTCTTGTTTGTTCAAGTAGTAGTGCTTCAAGTGTTCTTCAGGGTACATAATTATATGTGGATCACCTTTCAGCACTTCAAATTCTCTGAGTTTTCCATCTGAATCTTCTCCAATCACTTTTCTTGGCCTTTTTGAGGATGTTACTTCATGTTCCATTCTTCTCTTCTCTTTTGTATCCAACTTTATGCTAAATTCTGTTTCTCATATGAAAGGTGTAGAAGATGATTGAACTGGAACTGCTCCTTGTACTGATACATTTGATGTGTCTGGCTTTGGAATATTTGGTGGAGGACCCATGAGTGATTTTGGCTTACTTGGAGGAGGACCCATTGGTAATTTCTGTTTTTTGTGTTGTTGGAGTTTCTGATTGTTTGGTTGGATCTTGTTGAATGACTTCTGGTTGTTTGAATTTTTGTTGAGGAGTTTCTTCCTCCCCTGCTAGTTTTTCTTGTGGAATTGGAACTTTCAGTTCTTGAAAGTCAACTTTTGCTAGTCTGGCAACATTATACTGCAGTCTCTTCACTAACAGATGAACATTAGCAAGGGTTTGATTATTTGTTTCTTCTTGTTTCTTCATTCTCTGATGCTCCAGCTTATCTTGATTTTTCTGTGTGGTCATTTCCACCATCAGTTTCTCAAAAGCCTCAGCCATGCTGTTGTTGTTGGCTCTGAGGAACTGAATTTCTTCAAGGATTCTTCCTGAACTTGAGCTTTCCCCTGCACTTGCAACCTCAGCCATCTGTTTCTTGATTTCTTGCAGTTCTTTGAGAGCTTTCTTGAATTCTGATGAACTCTCTTTGCTTTCTGATGAATCTTGTAGTTTATTGAGAGCTGTAGTGTTTTCCGCTGTTTGTTTCTGCACAGCTTTAACTGTTTCTGATAAAACTTTGATATCTGACCTCTGATTTCTGATTTCTTCCAGTATCAGATCAAGTTTTCCTTCTGTGGTTGTTTTCCCAGTACAAACAGCAGTTATGTCTTCAAGTTCCTTGTGAAGTTGTTCAGTTGACGTAGATTGGTGTTCTTGGGTAATAGGAGAAACAACGGATGTTCTTCCTTTAACACCAGCAGAAAACACATTCTCTGCTGTTCTGAGGTTAAGAGGATTGAAATGATCCATATTCTCTATACCCTTATCAAAAAATTGAAACATATTCAGATTCTGGTTTTCCTCATATCCTTGAACCTTTTCAGGTTCTCCATGAGTTGTTGAGAAACTTTTAATTTTCTCATCCAGGTTTCCTTGATCAATAGACTGTTCTCCACCTGTTGCCACCACATTTTCCTCCTCATAATCTGATTCAGAAAATGGTTCTTTGGTTTTACTCACATATTGTCTTTCAAAAACAGTGCCTCTTTGTGAAATTTCATAATTTCCTTGAATTGAATCATCAGAATCACTCTCAGAATTATGAACAATATTGAGTTCAGAGTGTTGTGCCCATGTTTCTCCCATATGTTAGATTTCAGCATGATGTTCTTCTGCCACAGGACTCATGTTCGCATCTTCATCAGCTTGATGAGGTTCTGATTCATCCTGCTGTTCCATTCTTGGTGTGCTGGACTCTTGTGCATCATGCTCCATAGGGGACACACTATCAAAAACTTCCCTGTTCTATGGCTTCTTGCGTAATATCCTTAGATATTCTGCTCTGTAAGGTGAATCCTCTGGTATTAGATTTATCATTCTTTCTGACTGAACAGGCACATGATGATCTGACGTCCAAGACCCTCCAGCAGTCCAAGGTTTCATGATTTTTGTACTCCACATATTTTTTGATGCTGGAATTTCTAGGTTCCTTTCAGAAAATGCATCAGAAATTATGACTGACAAAAATCTGGGAAAAGGTAGATGTGAATCTATCCTTCCAGTGTTAGTCAGAACTGATCTTCTGATCAGATTAAATTTTTCTTTTCCAAAATCAATATTCAACCCACTAATGAGACTGAACATGATTGTTAGAACATTCATATTTATTTGATCTGTACCTCCAATTTTTAATGATAAACACTTGTTCAGAATTTCCATTAATACTTGCCATAAGGCAGGTAGCTAATTCCTCTTGAATTCACTGATTTTTGAGATCTTTGTTTTGTAGCCCATTACTTCATCAAGTAGTGAAAACATATCTTCCTTCTCTAGTGCTTCTTCATAGCTTTGGTTTAAGGGTAATTCCAAACATTCCCTTAATTTCTCCGATGAAATTGTAATGAATATATCACGTGTGTTGTAAGCTCGGTTTGATTTGAGAGTTTGAGAGTCTTTACAACTTGTTGTATAAGTCTTTCTGGTACCTCTCTGGTCTTTGTAAGAGCTTGAGCTATTGGGCATATGGTCAGAAATTCAATCAAGATTTGACATTTTGTATAATACTCTTCAATATTATCGTTCATCGTTTCATTGTTGCTCTTTAATGGAAGAAATTCAGCTTCGATAATGAGTGGAACAGAATGTTCAACTGGTGGTAGATTGATGTTGATAGCGGCCATTGAGAATTGGGATTTTTGTTTCGGAAAAGGGTTTTTAGGGTTTTGAGGAGGAAGGATTGAAGGTGGAAGTCTCTGTTCTGTTTTTGAATGGGATATTTATAGTGTATTGAGATAGAGATCTTTGAGTGTCTTTCGTGGGTTGTTTGTATTCAAGGTGGTTAATGACTCCTTAATGATGTTTTTAATCCTGTTTAGGAAACAACCATTTTTTTAAAACCTTTGGTTTATCTCTAAATATGAATATTTTTAATGAACATCAGAGATTCCAAGGATTTAGCAGATAAACACTATCTTCCAACTTGCACCTTTTCTTCATGGGGGACCCCTTTTGTTGAAAAGATCCAATAAAAGCCCTTTTAAGATTGTGTATTTTCCCCAGACTTCCTTTCTGATGATACATTTCAGAAAATCCTTGAATAAATCTTTGTGAGTTGGATTTTCCTCATAATTCATCAAACTGCACTTGATTCACATAGAGAGATTGAATCAAGAATTTTTTTTTTTTTTTTTTTGAGATGAGAGGGAATGTGTAGAGTTTTGAGGTTTTAACTTACATTGCAATTCTGAACTCCACATCATTGTTCTGATTTTCAGGAAGTGTTTGTTATACAGCTTGTTCCAACCCTCAGAAAAAAAAATTGATAGAAACTTATAAAAAAAATTATTGTTATAAGTTTCTTTGAATCTGGTTTTAAAGCAATGTTCCCCAAAGTTTTCTTTCTGATGATTTATCAGACTTCCTGGTTGTTGAGACTTTTCTGATGAAAAATTGATTTTCTACTGTATTATCAGATTTTCTGGTGAGTCATTAGAATTTCTGATGTTTCACTAGTCTTAACAGATTTCTTTTAATTTACACCAGATTTTTCTTGTTTTTTTAAATAAAGCAAACTATATATATATATATATATATATATAAGAGAACTAAACAAAAAAACATACAAACAAACAAGCAACAATTACTCCTCATGGAGTACATTGTACATGCACTTCACAAACAACCAGAGACAGGTTATATGACCAGTATGATTTTTTGATGGGACAAGGGTAGGATCGCTGATGTTCTGTTGTAGCACCAGCTCAGCCCTTGGATACCAGCTCCTTACTCCTCCGAAGTCCAGCTGACTGGTAATCACCTTGGTCACAAATCGATGGTAGATCAGAAAAGGTTTATGGTCGTGAATGTTTGCTTCTAGATCTCTCATGAGAAATTTAGAATAGTTGTAAGGTTTTTCCTGTACAACTGCATGAATCACTTCCATCATGCTGTATGACAGCTCGTTGAAGTGTCCAATCTTCTTAGAGAAGCAGACACTGAGCTGTGTCACCAAGTACTAGAAAGGTGGTATGAAACCAGACTTGCTGATTTGCCTTGACACGTTGTATGTATGATAGCCCATGTTCGTCAAGGTTTGTTGTACCATTTCCTTATCCAGGAAGGTGTTTTCTTGATCATCACCCAACTGGAGGACTTCTCTGAGAGTTTCCTCCTTTAGGGTGACTTTGACCCCCATAACCTTACTTTCTATCCACATGGAAGTGCCACTGAAGATGATTTCAGCATTCCACCAGAATTCTTAAAGAAGATCTGGATAGATGGTGACATGTGTAGATACAGCAAAGCCCAAGGGACTTTGCATGATCATGTTGTACACATACCTGCAATCTTCCCATGTAGGTCCTTCAAAATTAGACCTAAGTCTAAGATTATGATGTCTGTGAAGAAGGAGAGGGAAGTGTGTTTGTTTCATAACTTTTGGGTGAGCCATTCTAAAATAAGAGATTTCTGATGAAGAGCTTTTGAAGAGAAGATTGTTTTGTGTATTGAAAGTCTTTTTCAGGTTGTTAATATTTATAGATGAAAGTGATAGTTATGCCATAAATGTTATTAACAGCCAAAGATTTTCATTTTCATTTCAATCTCTTCATTTAAGACGATATCTGTTGCAGTGAGAATATCACAGTCTACTAAGCCCCATGTGTGAGTAAGCATTGAATAGCTAGGGGCTACGTTCATAGCCCCTAATCATTTTTGTGCCTACGTGTCTCTCAATCTTCTTATGAAAAAATGACATTGCATGCATTGAAAGTATAAGAAAATTTCAATTTTCTGCAAAAATTTTCCCTGTGACGGTTGATTTTCTCTGCTGTGACAATGAATTTTATCTTAATGCTTGTTACTTTCCCCCTTTTTGTTTTTTTAATTAAAACAAAAGAAAAAAACAGATTTATTCACATTTATGAATTTATACAAATGTGAGATATGCATGAAGATGGAAATTTTAAAAAAATTTCTGATGATCAATGATTATTTTGATGTTTCAACAAAATTTCTGATGTTTTATCAGAATTTCTGATGATTTCATCAGATTTTCTGATACTTCATTAGATATTCCATCAGATTGATGGATTTCTTTGTTAGAAACCTGTTGAATTATTCTTTGTTTATCAGAATTTTGATGTTCATCAGTTTGGTTTTCAAGTTGTGGCCTTTTGTTTTCTAAAAGATCTTCATCTTTTATGTTAACCATGCCAAGTTTGCTGATTAAAAAATTGTGTCTCTTTTCATCAAGAGGTTTTGTAAAGATGTCAGCAATTTGGTTCTCTGTTGGAACAAAGTACATTTCTATGTTACCTTTTTCAACATGATCCTTTATGAAGTGATATCTGACATCTATGTGCTTGGTTCTTGAGTGATGAACTGGATTTTCTGTTATTGCAATTGCACTCTTTGAATCACATAGGATTGGTATCTTTGTCAGATTTACTCCATAATCTTTCAGCTGAGTTTGCATCCACAGCACTTGTGAACAGCAACTTGCTGCTGCTACATATTCTGACTCAGATGTTGATGTTGCAACACGGTTTTGTTTCTTACTTGCCCAACATACCAACTTTTCTCCCAAAATTTCACAAGCACCAGATGTGCTTTTTCTGTCAATCTTGTAACCTGCATAATCTGCATCTGTATATGAAATTAGTTCAAGATTTGTATCCTTGGGATACCAGAGTCCAAGATCTGATGTGCATTTTAGATACTTAAAAACCCTTTTTACTGCTTTTAAGTGGGATTCTTTAGGATTGCATTGATATCTGACCAGAAAACATGTTGCAAACATAATATCTGGTCTGCTTGCAGTTAAGTATAGCAATGATCCTATCATCCCTATGTAGGTTTTAATATCTACAAATATTCCATCCTTATCAAAATCCAATTTGTTCCCTGTTGCCATGGGAGTTTTTTAAATTGAGCAATTTTCAAGTGAGTATTTTTGCAGAATTGTTTTAACATACTTTGATTGACTCAAAAATATTCCATCAATTATTTGTTTTACTTGTAAACCTAAGAAAAGGTTAACTCACTCATCATGCTCATTTCAAAGTGGTTGGTCATTAACTTTTGAAACTTTTTACAGAAATTTTCATTTGTTGATCCAAATATGATGTCATCAACATATATTTGGACTAACAAGGTGTGACTTTTGTGTGTTTTGAGAAAAAGTGTAGTATCAAAGGTACCTTTCGTGAAGCCAGAATTGAGTAAGAAGTTTGAAAGTGTTTCATACCAGGCTCTAGGAGCTTGCTTCAAACCATACAAGGCTTTGTTTAATCCATAGACATGATTTTGAAATTTTGGATCAACAAAGCCTTCAGGTTGATGCACATAGACTTCTTCCTCAATCTTACCATTTAGGAATGCAGATTTCACATCCTTTTGATATACTTTGAAGTCTTTGGATGCAGCATAAGCAAGAAAAATTCTTACTGCTTCTAACCTGGCCACTGGTGCAAAGGTTTCATCATAGTCAATGCCTTCTTATTGACAATAACCTTTGACCACTAGCCTTGCCTTGTTTCTGGTTATTATGTCATTTTAATCTTATTGATTCCTGAATACCCATTTTGAGCCTATGACTGATTTCTCTTTTGGCTTAGGCACCACATCCCATACCTTACTCTTTTCAAACTGATCAAGCTCTTCTTGCATGGCTTGAATCTAGTCTGAGTCATTAAGAGCTTCTTTGACAGTTTTGGGTTCTATCTTGCTTAGAAACCCAACATATGCACATTCATGTGCTGTTGCAGATTGTGTTCTTACCCCATCTTCTGGATTTCCAATGATGTCAGAATGAACATGTCCTTTTATCCATCTCAATTCGTTGTGAAAGATCGTTGGTTCTGATGGGTTTGAAGTTTCCCCCTGAACATTTGTCTCAGTTCTATTGTTTGTATCAGAATTTTGATTGTCAGAAGTATTTTCATTGTTCTGATTCAAGATTTCTGATGTATTTTCCATTTGTTCTTATGCATCCATATCCTATAAGCCTCCCTTTTACTCCATTTCCAAAATTTACCATTTTACTCAGTTTTGAAACAAAGTTACTGAGTAAGCTCCAGTCCCCATTCATGTGCTTGGAGCTACCAGAATCGCAGTACCAGATCTACTACACATGATGGTCCTGAAATGGAAAAATTAGAGGGTTTTTGGTACCCAGACTTGCTTGGGTACTCTTTCTGATGAGATTTTAATCATGTTGTTTTCTCTTGATGGACTTTCATCAGAATTTTTGTTGCATGCTGAGCCATGAATAGGTTTTTCATTTTTCATTTGGAGATGGTGTTGAACAAGCTTCAGTATGTCAACACACATACAAGATTCTTTATCGGAATTTTCTGATATGTTTTCTTGTGATGGAATGAGTGGATAATTTTGAAATAATGAGTGAACTGATTCTGGAATATCAAAAGATTTTTGTTTGATTTCACTCCTTCTTGCTTTAAAGTTGGGTTTTGATGGTTCAAAAGAGTTTTCAGAACTGGTTGATTTGCATGATTCAGAATCAGATTCTGATGTGTTGCTTTTACAAAGATGGCAGGTTTGATTTCGTTTGTTCTTACATATCCCAAACCCTCTCCTTTGTTCTTTGGTGTGGACTCAATAAAGTTTATGAATTCCTTAGCTTGTTGAAAACCTCTTACATTGATTTCCTTATCATGAATTTTCTTGTAAAGATCTTTTCTTTCTTTTTCATGGAATTCAATTTTTACTCTGTGATCTAAACTTTCTTCTATTAGTAATTGGTTTTCGAGTATAACTTTATTCATGGTCCTTTGCAACTCATCAGATTTTTTACTTTCTGATTGCTGTTTATCTTGCAAATTTAGAAAATCTGACATGAGCTTGTTTAACTTGTTTTCAAGATCAAGATTATCTAAATTTACCTTTTGTTCTGAAGTTTCTGGTAATTCATCAGAAAGTGCCATAAGGCAGAAATTAGCCATCTCTTCTTCTTCTTCTTCATCAGATAGCCATGTATCTGTCCCTGCAATTAAACTGACTTGTTGCTGCTTCTTCTAGCTTCTTCTCATAATAAGCAACATCCTTCAGTTTCTTGGTTTTGCATTCTGATGCATAGTGACGTCTTTGTTTGCACTTATAACACACAACTTCAGCCTTTCCCTTATCCTTAGATCTACCTTCTTCCCTGGATCTTCCATCCATCCTCCCTTTGTCACTTTTCTGGTATATCTGGCCTCCTCCCCTCAACCTCTGCTCAAAGGTTTTTGTGAGTAGTGCTATTGCTTCAGCAAAAGCTGAAAAGTCTGATGATGTATCAGAAATTTCCAGATTTTGACTGTTTGAAGGTTGTGGATCATTGGTAGGTGTTCTTTGTGAGTTTGAGATTAGAGCTAAAGATCCCCCTCTTTAAATGGATTCTTCAAATATTTCTTCTTCTCTGGGGACCAGAATGCTGTACAAGTTATGAAGACTCATATTACCTAGTTCTAAGGTTGGGGACAAAGTCATGGTTAGACTTCTCCATTCTCTAGATAAGGCATCCAGAAATTTTATGTTTCTTTCATCATTTGATTTTGTTATTCCAAATTTCTTTAGCTCCTTCAAAAGTTTTGTAAATATTTGATATGTTTCATTTAATCTTTCATTAGGTAAACTTTTGAATCTCTCATATGAGGAAATATTGTTTGTTCTTTTGTTTCTTTTCATCCTTTCTCCTCCTTCACAAAGATTTTCCAACTGATCCCATATTTCCTTAGCTAATGCACATGCATCAACTTGTGAAAATATGTCATTAGGGATAGCCATTATTAAAAGTGACTTTGCCCTTTCATCTGCAGCCACCTTTTCCTTGTCTTCTAGGCTCCAAAGTGTTTCACTTTTGGGAACCCGGGAGGCAGGGATTTCAGGTGATTGATCAGTTGATGGAATAGCTGGTATTGTAATCATTGGTACATGTTTGAAACAGAGCTCGGTCATGTCCATTAAGGAAATTGACCATCCTGATTTTCCATTGTGGGTATTCTTCTCTGACAAGAGTCGGAGGTTTAGACATTGAACCAATGTTAAAAGCATTATTCCATGTTTGAAAGCTGGTCATATTTAGAGAAAAGAAGATGAGAGATCGATCGTTTGAAAATGATTTATTCAATCTGCTCTGATACCAATTGTTGGTCCCAGTTTGGACTTAAAAACTTCTTTTCACGTAATATGGCAAGTGATTTCAATAGATGTGAAAATAGTGTGTGGAAATAGAAATCAGACTTTCAAGAAACAAGACCTACAGAATTTTCAAGTTTATATCACTTTGAAACAAAATGGTTTACAAGGTGATTGTAAGATATTATCTATTACAAATGAATACTTGAATTCTGACTGTGAAAGGACAATGGAGTTTGTAGTATGTATTGAATGCTAGGCTTAATTCATTGTCATCTTCATGATGAGCTTTCTATTTATAGACGGCTAAATACATGAATAAACATTTGTTTATTCATGTATATTCTTGCAAAAAGTAGCGCCTTGACATATTCATTGAATCCAACAATCAATTTGCCTTTGTCATCATGAGATCCAATAATATCATCTTGCTTCGGTTAGTGTGGCATGATAGAGCTGATTTTTAGACAAGTGGGGTCTTTATCAGAATTTCTGATACACCACTTCATCAGAAATTCTGGTGAATAAATCATCAGAAAGTCTGATGATCAGAATCATCAGATCTATCAGAAGGACCTTCTCTGATAATCTTCTTCAACTCTTGATCAACTTATGATACTTTGAAGTAGATTTTGCTACTTTCAGTAGTCTTATCCTTTCTTCTTCATCTTGTTGTGATCTTCAGGAATGTCATCTTCTTCATAGATCAAGTTGAATATGATTTTCTTCAATACTTACAAATAAAGTTTCCTAACAAAAACTTTAATTAAATCACAAGCAATAATCCTCTTAAAAATAAAACCCCAAACTTGAGGGGCCAAAAAGGAAAAATTCTGAATGTTGGGTTTTAATATGGAAAATAAAACACAAACACACACTAAGTGTGTGTGTCTGTGTATCGATCAGAGAAGGAGAAAAAGGGGCAGCCTCTCATTGATTTTAAATCACTAAATTGAAGGTGAAATCGGGCTTCTAATTTGTGCATGAACTTAAATTACCGATCACCTAGAGTAAGGGATCATAAGGTATGTCAAAATTTGATGTTTGGTGACATTATGAAAATAGATGAAATCCATAAATTCTATTCTTACAAGAATTGTGGAAATTAATGTAATTTATAAGATGTAATCAAGTATATGAAGAAACCCTTTGTGGAAGATGATAAATCAAATGATGAATTTTACGTGTTTGAATGAAATACAATGCATATGTAAGTAGGTTGTCAGATGTGTAGAACACATGAATTATAACGATAAAAATGATGTATTTGATGATTGATGCATTGAATTTTTGTAACAACTCTCATCAAAAGTCCTGTTTATTTTATTAGTTTATCTAAAAGGAAACCCTATTTGAGACACCCAAGTGATTCTGCACAAACCCTAAAATTTTCAGAATAATCAGAATCAGGATCAGGGCCCCTAAAACTCAGGGGGGTAAAACCCTAGTTACGATTATCTAAATAACTTGTTGTGAGTTTCGAATTTTAAGAATCCGTCAAGTCAGCAAGCCTACAAATACACGTAGCTACCCTATGGAAATAGGTGACCCCTCGCGCCACGCGGCGCCCAGGGGGTACCCCTCGCGTCACGCGAGGGGGTCAAAATTTCGTGTATAAATAGTGGACTTTGGGACTTGATTTCTGTAACAATTCTCATCAAAAGTCATATTTATTATTTTAATTGTCCAATAGGAAACCCTAATTGAGACACCCAAGTGATTCTGCACAAACCCTAAAATTTTCAGAACAATCGGAATCAGGATCAGGGCCTCTAAAACTCAGGGGGGTAAACCCTAGTTACGATTATCTAAATAAAACGCTGTCAAATTCGAATTTTACGAAGTTGTCAACTCAGCTAGGCTAGTCAAGGACGTGGCTACCCTATAGTGAATAGGTGTCCCTTACGGACCGTAAGGGATAAGTCTTACGGTCCGTAAGAAAGTGTAAAATTTTACTATAAATAGCAGGCATTGGCAATCAAAGTTTGGCACTTGAACGACGAAGAAATTCGTTACGTAGACTGAGTTATAGCAGAAACACTTCTAAAAACACACACGGATCAAAAATCGTCGCCGCAATACAGGGTAATAACTCAATCGCTGATACGATTCAATGTCCGATCGATTAAACTATCCAATGGATGTTTAAGTGTTGCCCACATTAGGGTTTATGCTTTGTCATTCGTCGTTAATTCGATGGATGTTTAAGTATCGCACTTTGTCATTCGTTGTGAAGGTTTTAATCTCGTGAGTTATCGTAAATGCTGTATTAAGTTACTAACCGAATTGTGTGCCTGTTATTAAATTTAGGTTAAAAGGCTAATCAGTAGGCTAGGCTCTGCTCAATTAAATCTGCAATGTGAGTCATTCTCTTTTTTTATCAAATTATTTTCAAATCATGTTTATTTTCAAAGGTTATAATTACAGTGATTAAGTTTATGTAATCACCAAGTTACAGCCGGTATGTGGGGTTTTGTATACATTACTTGATAACCGTCACTATTGGACAACGAGTTAGCCAATGAGTGATATGACCATAGTCACATACACCATCGGGCAAAGAGGCTACCGATGGATGTTAAAGTGACAAGTACTGTGGGTAGTTGGTTTGATATCTGGAAACATTGTAATCTCTCTTAATAGTGTAAATGATAACAAACGAGTCGTTTTCATAAATAGAATGATTCACTCAGTATTTCCCGCTGACAAAACCTTTTTCAAACATGTTTCAGGTGATCTGTTGTGATCCAAGAAAAGTTCCGAGAAGCACTACAAGCTTAAAGAAGTGGCTCAATATAAAATAAGGAAACATGTTTTGTAAAATAAAGATTTCTCCGTGAAATCTCAAGATTGTAAATTACCGGGTTTTATCCCGAGTTGTGAAATAAAATAATCGGGAAATTGCAGTTTTTAAAAGATCCTGATGAAAACTTCCGCTGTTAAATAAATACCACGGGATTTCTGTCCTGCGGCTCCTGAAACGGGTCAAACCGGGTCGGGGGCGTGACAGAAAAAGGTGGTATCAGAGCCACTGATTTAAGCCTATTAAGTATTTAGAAAATATTTAATTTTTCTACTTGTCATTTTGTGATTATGTGATTTCTTATTTGAATATTTGTGTACAGTATGGGTAAGCAAAAGCTGTCAAACATCTATCTTAAATTAGATAGGTCATCTAACGAGAAGGGAAGTTCATCCCAAACCAAATCCTCAAATCACTCTGTAATTCCTGAAGAAGGAATATTTGTGCGAAAGGCACAATATGAGGAACCACTTTCTCCTAGTAAAAGAAGTCCGATTATTAAGAAAAGTCAGGAGAAAATAAAGAAGGCCCGAGAGAAGAAAGTTAAACAGGAAACCTAGGAATTAACCATTAAAACACCTTGGGAGGACAAATTAGATGAGGAATGGGCAGATCTTATGTTAGCTAATGTAGCAGTTAATGCAAATCCTTAAATAATTTGACCCAAGTTTTAGCACCTTTATCAATTACAGTCTAGAAACCTTATTTCAGTAAATAAATAAATTTATAATAAAACCTAGTGTGTTTTAACTTTTCAGTTGCTTTATAGTTACCCAGTATAAAATAATATTTAAAGGTTTTCTATGAAATTTGGTATAATTTTTAAACTTAGTAATTGGGTGTATTTGAAATTTGTATGATTATTTTGTGTATAATTGTTATTTATCAATATTAAATAAATTATATATTAAATTATCAGATGGAAAACGCTTATAATGAACCAGTTAATGGGGTTAATCAATCTGAGCAACAACCTGGGGATCAATATATGACTAGGCAGGATATAGAAAATATCGTTGCTCAAGGGATAGCCAATGCTATTCCAGCAATAGTTGCTGCTGTCCAGAAACCTGCTGAACCTCAACAAATTGTTCCTAGCAAACGTATTTCTGAAAATAACTTCAGTAATAGCGTAAATGGAGGCGATAATCATATTAATCATGATAATAATCCACGGCAGGCTCCGCTCCCTAAGAAAATGAAAGCTACAACGCCTGGTTGCACTTATAAAGAATTTCTTGCTTGCAAACCCGTTGAATTTGCAGGCAATGAAGGAGCGACCGCAGCACTGCGTTAGTTAGAGAAAACCGAGGCAGTGATTACCATAAGTAAATGTGCCAAGGATGATCAGGTCATGTACGCGTCAAATCTTTTTAAGGAAGGGGCGCTAGAATGGTGGAACACGGTGTTACAAACAAAAGGAAGGATGATGGCTTATGCCATGAACCGGGAAGAATTTAAAAGTCTTGTAGAAAGAAAATTTTGTCCCGAATATGAAAGAGATCAAATGGCAAATAAGTTCTTAAACCATCGAATGATGGGTGTAGATTGTCGCGGTTATACTTCGACATTCTTTGAATATGCTAGAGTGGTACCAACACTGGCTTCGCCAGAACCGGTACTCATTTCTCGTTATATTTGGGGATTGATTGGTGAAATCCGCAATATCGTTAAAGCTGCAAGACCTCGCACTATTGACGATGCAGTGGAATTAGCTAACACCCTAACTGATGAACTGGTACGCACAAGAGATGATAACAGGAAAAAGGAACTAGCTTAGAAAATTACCCAAGGATTTCGTACGGGTAATAATAACAGCTTCAAGAGAAGAGGAACAGGGCAATCTTCAAATCCGCCGTTTTGCAGGAATTGCAGAAAGAAACATTTTGGAAGATGTAGTGTAACCTGCAATTTTTGTAAAATGGTAGGACATCGTGAAGAGGAATGCAGAAAGAAAACAAGAGTCTGCTATAATTGCGGAGAAACAGGACATTTTAAGCCAGAATGCCCTAAATTAATCAAACCAGCATACAACAAAGCCAAGACAGCCGACAGAGCTACTAAGAAGAATGTCCGAGCCTTTCAGTTAACTACTCAGGAAGCCGAGATGATTCCAGATGTGATAGCTGGTACGTTTCTAGTTCACAACGTGTATGCAAAAGTATTATTTGACTCTGGTGTAAACCAAAGTTTTATTAATACTTCATTCTGCCAAGCTCTTAATCTACCTTTAACCAAACTTAGGCAAATCTTTACAGTCGAAATGGCAGACGGAAAATCTGTTAGCATGGATAAAGTTTTGCAAAAGGAAAATATAGAACTCTCAGGTCATAAATTCTTTGCAAACCTATTACCTATGAAATTAGCCGAATTTGATGTTGTATTAAGAATGGATTGGTTAGTAGCCAACCATGCTCAAATTCTTTGTGATCAGAATTCCATGGAAATTTAAGCACCTACTGGAGAAGTAATTATGATTACAGGGGATAAACCACGTAAGCCCATGAAGTTCATATCAGTAATGAAAGTTGCTAGTTATGAACGAAAGCAAGGAATAGTATATATGATTTCAGTAATCATTTGTACTAAGGGTAAAGAACTTAAGGAAATTCCTGTAGTTTCAGAATACCCAGATGTATTCCCAGAAGAATTACCAGGGTTACCACCAGATAGGGAAGTAGAATTTAGAATTCATTTAATTCCAGGGACTACACCGATAGCTAAGGTACCTTATCGGTTAGCACCCACAGAAATGTTAGAATTGAAAAAGCAATTAGATGAATTACTAAGTAAAGGTTTCATACAACCTAGTACATCCCCGTGGGGAGCACCAGTGTTGTTTGTTAAGAAAAAGGATGGTTCGATGAGAATGTGTATTGATTATAGGGAATTGAATAAGGTTACAATTAAGAATCGATACCCATTACCTAGGATTGATGATCTTTTTGATCAACTTCAAGGAGCTAGATATTTTTCTAAGATAGATTTACGCTCCGGATATCATCAATTGAAGGTACAAGAAGAAGACATACCTAAGACTGCTTTCAGAACTAGGTATGGTCATTACGAGTTTACAGTCATGCCCTTCGGGTTAACGAATGCACCTGTACCATTCATGGACATGATGAATAGAATCTGTAAACCGTATTTGGATAAATTTGTAATTGTTTTCATAGACGATATACTTATTTATTCCAAAAGTCAAGACGAACATTGTCAGCACTTGCATGTACTCTTAACTTTGTAAAGAAAAGAAAAGTTGTACGCCAAATTCTCGAAGTGTGAATTTTGGTTGCAAGAAGTACACTTCTTAGGCCACATGGTGAATCACGAAGGTATTCATGTAGATCCTGCTAAGATAGAGGCAATTACCAAATGGAAGGTTCCACAATCCGCAATGGAAATTAGAAGTTTTATAGGTTTAGCTGGATACTATAGAAGGTTTATTAAGGATTTTTCCAAAATAGTTGTACCATTAACTAAGCTAACCTGTAAAGCAGTTAAGTTTGAATGGGGACCTAAACAAGAAGAAGCCTTTAAGATCTTGAAACAGAAGCTAACCAATGCTCCAATCTTAGCTTTACCAGAAGGAACTGAAGATTTTGAAGTATATTGTGATGCTTCAAAACTAGGATTTGGATGTGTGCTAATGCAACGCAAGAATGTAATTGCGTATGCTTCAAGACAATTGAAAAAGCACGAAGAAAATTATACGACTCATGACTTAGAACTAGGAGCCGTAATTTTTGCCCTGAAATTCTGGAGACATTATTTGTACGGAAGTAAGTTTACTATTTATACAGATCACAAAAGTTTAAGATATATATTTGTGCAAAAAGAATTAAACATGAGACAAAGGAGATGGATGGAAATCTTAAGTGACTACGACTGTGATATTCAACATCATGAAGGAAAGGAAAATGTAGTTGCAAATGCCTTAAGTCGTAAGTACATTGAGAAACAACGACGAGTTCGAGCTCTTAGGTTAAATCTACAGTTAGATTTAATGAAACAATTGAAGAATATTCAAGAAACAGCAATCAAGGATGATGCTGAAGGAATGAAGGGACGAATAAAAGAATTGGAGCAAGGAGCTGATGGAATTTGGAGATTCCACAAAAGCAGAATATGGGTACCTAAGCAGGGAGAATTAAGAAATAAGATTTTAGAAAAAGCCCATAAGTCTAAGTATACCATGCACCCTGGAAACAATAAGATGTACCAAGATTTAAGAAATAGCTTTTGGTGGATAGGAATGAAAAAGGATATAGCTCGATACATTTCTAAGTGTCTTACTTGTTCACAAGTTAAGGCAGAACACCAGAAACCTTCAGGTCTACTACAACAATTAGAGATGCCAGTATGGAAATGGGAACTTATAACAATGGATTTTGTTTAAGTATCGCACTTTGTCATTCGTTGTGAAGGTTTTAATCTCGTGAGTTATCGTAAATGCTGTATTAAGTTACTAACCGAATTGTGTGCATGTTATTAAATTTAGGTTAAAAGGCTAATCAGTAGGCTAGGCTCTGCTCAATTAAATCTGCAATGTGAGTCATTCTCTTTTTTTTATCAAATTATTTTCAAATCATGTTTATTTTCAAAGGTTATAATTACAGTGATTAAGTTTATGTAATCACCAAGTTATAGCCGGTATGTGGGGTTTTGTATACATTACTTGATAACCGTCACTATTGGACAACGAGTTAGCCAATGAGTGATATGACCATAGTCACAGACACCATCGGGCAAAGAGGCTACCGATGGATGTTCGAGTGACAAGTACTATGGGTAGTTGGTTTGATATCTTGAAACATTGTAATCTCTGTTAATACTGTAAATTATAACAAACGTGTCGTTTTCATAAATAGATTGATTCACTCAGTATTTCCCGCTGACAAAACCTTTTTCAAACATGTTTCAGGTGATCTGTTGTGATCCAAGAAAAGTGCCGAGAAGCACTACAAGCTTAAGGAAGTGGCTCAATATAAAATAAGGAAACATGTTTTGTAAAATAAAGATTTCTCCGCGAAATATCAAGATTGTAAATTACCGGGTTTTATCCCGAGTTGTGAAATAAAATAATTGGGAAATTGCAGTTTTTAAAAGATCCTGATGAAAACTTCCGCTGTGAAATAAATACCACGGGATTTCTGTCCTGCGGCTCCTGAAACGGGTCAAACCGGGTCGGGGGCCGTGACAATTTCTGGCTTCAGTTCGACGTAAAAATTCCAATTGTACGTTGAGTTATAGCAGAAACAGTCCAAAACACATACACAATTCACGAAGTGCTGCCGCAAACAGGGTAATAACTCGATCGCTGCTACGATTTAATGTCCGATCGATTAAACTATCCAATGGATGTTTAAGTGTTGTCCACATTAGGGTTTATGCTTTGTTATTCGTTGTTAATTCAATGGATGTTTAAGTATCAAACTTTGTCTTTCGATGTGAGGGTTTAATCTCGTGAGTTATCGTAAATGCTGTATTAAGTTACTAACCGAGTTGTGTGCATGTTATTAAATTTAGGTTAAAAGGCTAATCAGTAGGCTAGGCTCTGCTCAAATTAAATCTGCAATGTGAGTCATTCTCTTTTTTATCAAATTACTTTCAAATCATGTTTATTTTCAAAGGTTATAATTACAGTGATTATGTTTATGTAATCACCAAGTTACAGCCGGTATGTGGGGTTTTGTATACATTACTTGATAACCGTCACTATTGGACAACGAGTTAGCCAATGAGTGATATGACCATAGTCACAGACTCCATTGGACAATGAGGTTACTGATGGATGGTCGAGTGACAAATACTGTGGGTAGTTGGTTGATATCTGGAAACATTGTAATCTCTCTTAATACTGTAAATTATAACAAATGGGTCATTTTAAATAAATAGAATAATTCACGAGTATTTTCCGCTGACAAAACATTTTTCAAACATGTTTCAGGTGATCTGTTGTGATCCAGGAAAAGTGTCGTGAAGCACTACCAGCTTAAGAAAGTGGCTCAATATAAAAATAAAGAAACATGTTTTGTAAAATAAAGATTTCTCTGTGAAATCATATAAATGTAAATTATCGGGGTTTTATCCCGAGTTGTGAAATAAAATAAATCTGGAAATTGCAGTTTTAAAAAGATCCTGAAGAAAACTTCCGCTATTAAATTAATACCACGGGATTTTCTGTCCCGCAGCTCCTGAAACGGGTAAAACCGGGTCGGGGGCCGTGACAGAAAAAGGTGGTATCAGAGCCACTGATTTAAGCCAATTAAGTATTTAGAAATACTTAATTTTTACTGATTGCCAACTATGTGATTATGTGTTTTATTAAATTAAATATTTGTATACCGTATGGGTAAGCAAAAGCTATCAAACATCTATCTTAAATTAGATAGGTCATCCAATGAGAAGGGAAGTTCATCCCAAACAAAATCCTCAAATCAGTCTGTAATTCCTGATGAAGGAATATTTGTGCGAAAGGCACAATATGAGGAACAACTTTCTCCTAGTAAAAGAAGTCTGATTATTAGGAAAAGTAAAGAGAAAATAAAGAAATCCTGAGAAAAGAAGATTAAACAGGAAACCCAGGAATTAACCAGTAAAACACCTTGGGAGGACAAGTTAGATGAGAAATGGGCAGATCTTTATATGCTAGCTACTGTAGCAGTTAATGCAAATCTTTAAATAATTTGACCCAAGTTTTAGCACCTTTATCAATTACAGTTTAGAAACCTTATTTCAGTAAATAAATAAATTTACAATAAAACCTAGTGTGTTTTAACTTTTCAATTGTTTTGTAGTTACCTAGTATGAAATAATATTTAAAGGTTTTCTATGAAATTTGGTAAAATTTTTAACTTAGTATTTGTGTATATTTTGCATAACAGCATGAGTGACTTGTCTGACGCCCTTCAGAATTTAAATCTCTATCCGGTAAGAATAGAGGTTTCCACAGATTTCAATAGGTATATACCAGATATAGAAGAAGCAATTGAATTCAATGCTCCACCTCCAGAGAAACCCAAGCCCAAGAAAAAGAGGAGATTTGTGGGATGGAGGCGTGTGCGTAGGAGGAAACCCGTCCCTAGAAAGATTCCTAAAATTGAAAATCCTTTAGATAAAGGGAAGGGAATTGAAGTCGGGGAAGAGTCTAGGCAGATGGGAATGCAGTTTGAAGAATATTCTAAGTAAATAGAAATGGAGATTGGAGGAGGATCTAAACAAACCCAAATAGAAATGGGAGAAAGCTCTAAGCAAAATCAGGAAATGACATTGTAGGAAGAACTGGATTTTATATTGGCAAGCTGTGATACTATTCAGTCTGTTAATAGAAATGTTTTTACTCAGCCTCTTGAATCTCAACTACCAATAAACTTAGAACCAGCAATCCCAGAACCTATAATCCACACCCAACCTTTAGGAATGGACGAGTGGTGGACGAATGATTGGCAGTTATAAAACCTACTCAATAGTCCTTATTCCTTTCTTCCTCAATTTGACCCTGAACCAATACCTAATCCACCCATGAGCAATGAGAATTTAGCTGAACTCCGCCATTTTGGCGAAGAACTGGTGGATGCCGGAAATAGGATCAGGGAAGTAGGAGAACAGATCTCCTGGAAATACGATGAGAGGGAACGCCATTACTGAAATAGCAATTGACGAGGGATAATAGGTTTATGAAACTGTGGTTGTGTAATAGTAATAGTAAAATCAGTCTGTAAAATAACTACGAATAAAACTTTGTAAGATAATAGTGTGTATTGATGCATACTATAAAATATAAAATGGAAATTGAGAAATCGATAGTTTTGGCTACATATGTGCGTATTTGAAATTTGTATGATTGTTTTGTGTACAATTATTATTTAATCGATACTAATAAATTATATATATCATCAGATGGAAAACGCTAATAACGAACCAGCTAATGAGGTTAATCAATCTGAGCAACACCCGGGGGATCAATATATGACTAGACATGATATAGAAAATATTGTTGCTCAAGGAATAGCCAATGCTATTCCAGCAATAGTTGCTGCTGTTAGAAATCCAATCGAGCCTCAACAAATCATTCCGAGCAAACGTATTTCTGAAGATAACTTCAAAAATAGCGTAAACGGAGGCGGTAATCATACTACTCATGATAATGAACCACGGCAAGCTCCGCTCCCTAAGAAAATGAAAACTGCAACACCTGGTTGCACTTTCAAAGAATTTCTTGCTTGTAAACCCACTGAATTTGCAGGAAATGAAGGGGTAACTGCATCACTACGTTGGTTAGAGAAAACCGAGGCAGTGATTATAATCAGTAAATGTGACAAGGACGATCAGGTCATGTACGTGTCAAATCTATTCAAATAAGGGGCGCTAGAATGGTGGAACACAGTATTACAAGCTAAAGGAAGAAATAGGGCCTATGCCATGAACTGGGACGAATTTAAAAGTCTTATAGAAAGAAAATTCTGTCCCAAATATGAAAAAGAACAAATGGCAAATAAGTTCCTAAACCATCGGATGATAGGTGTAGACTGTCGAGGATATACTTTGACATTCTTCGAATATGCTAGAGTGGTACCAACGCTGGCTTCGCCAGAACCGGTACTCATTTCTCGCTATATTTGGGGGTTGATTGGTGAAATCCACAATATCGTTAAAGCTGCGAGACCTCGCACTATTGACGATGCTGTGGAATTAGCTAACACCCTAACTGATGAACTGATACGCACAAGAGATGAAAACAGGAAAAAGGAACTCGCTCAGAAAATTACCTAAGGATTTCGTATGGGTAATAATAACAGCAGTTTCAGGAAAAAGGAACAGGGCAATCTTCAAATCCGCCGTTCTGCAGGAATTGCAGAAAGAAACATTTTGGAAGACGTAGTGTAACCTGCAATTTTTGCAAAATGGTAGGACATCGTGAAGAAAACTGCAGAAAGAAAGCCATAGTCTGCTTTAACTGTGGAGAAACAGGACATTTTAAGCCAGAATGTCCTAAATTGGTCAAACCAACAGACAACAAAGCCAAGACAGCCGACGGAGCTACCAAGAAGAATGTTCGAGCCTTTCAATTATCTACTCAGGAAGCCGAGATGATTCCTTACGTGATAGTTGGTACGTTCCTAGTTCACAACATTTACGCAAAAGTATTATTTGACTCTGGTGCAAACCAAAGTTTTATCAATACTTCATTCTGCCAAGCTCTTAATTTACCCTTAACCAAACTTAGGCAAATTTTTACAGTCGAAACGGCAGACGGAAATTCTGTTAGCATAGATAAAGTTTTGCAAAAGGAAAATATAGAACTCTCAAGTTATAAATTCTTTGCAAATCTATTACCTATGAAATTAGCCGAATTTGATGTTGTGTTAGGAATGGATTGGTTAGTAACCAACCATGCTCGAATTCTCTGTGATAAGAACTCTATAGAAATTCAGACACCCACCGGAGAAGTCATTATGATTACAGGAGAAAAACCACGTAAGCCCATGAAATTCATATCAGTAATGAAAGTTGCTAGTTATGAACGAAAACAAGGAATAGTATATATGATTTCAGTAATCATTCGTACTAAGGGTAAAGAGCTTAAGGAAATTCCTGTAGTCTCAGAATACCCAGATGTATTTCCAGAAGAATTACCAGGGTTACCACCAGATAGGGAAGTAGAATTTAGAATTCATCTAATTCCAGGAACTACACCGATAGCCAAGGCACCTTATCGGTTAGCACCCATAGAAATGCTAGAACTGAATTAGCAATTAGATGAATTACTAAGTAAAGGTTTCATACAACCTAGTTCATCCCCGTGGGGAGCACCAGTGTTGTTTGTGAAAAAGAAGGATGGGTCTATGAGAATGTGTATCGATTATAGAGAATTGAATAAGGTTACAATTAAGAACCGATACCCATTACCTAGGATTGATGATCTTTTCGATCAACTTCAAGGAGCTAGATATTTTTCTAAGATAGATTTACGCTCCGGATATCATCAATTAAAGGTACAAGAAGAAGACATACCTAAAACTGCTTTTAGAACTAGGTATGGTCATTACGAGTTTACAGTCATGCCCTTCGGATTAACAAATGCACCTGCTGCATTCATGGACATGATGAATAGGATCTGTAAACCGTATTTGGATAAATTTGTAATTGTTTTCATAGACGATATACTTATTTATTCCAAAAGTCAGGATGAACATTGTCAGCACTTGCATTCACTCTTAACTTTGTTAAGAAAAGAAAAGCTTTACGCCAAATTCTCGAAATGTGAATTTTGGCTACAAGAAGTGCAATTTTTAGGACACATGGTGAATGAAGAAGGGATTCATGTAGACCCTGCTAAGATCGAGGCAATTACCAATTGGAAGGTTCCACAATCCGCAATGGAAATTAGAAGTTTTATAGGTTTAGCTGGATACTATAGAAGGTTTATTAAGGATTTTTCCAAAATAGTTGTACCATTAACTAAGCTAACCTGTAAAGCAGTTAAGTTTGAATGGGGACCTAAACAAGAAGAAGCCTTTAAGATCATGAAACAGAAGTTAACCAATGCTCCAATCTTAGCTTTACCAGAAGTAACTGAAGATTTTGAAGTATATTGTGATGCTTCAAAACTAGGATTAGGATGTGTGCTAATGCAACGCAAAAAGGTGATTGCGAATGCTTCAAGACAATTGAAAAAGCACGAAGAAAACTATACGACTCATGACTTAGAATTAGGAACTGTAATTTTTGCCCTTAAAATTTGGAGACATTATCTGTATGGAAGTAGGTTTACTGTCTATACAGATCATAAGAGTTTAAGATATATATTTGGGCAAAAAGAGTTAAACATGAGACAAAGAAGATGGATGGAAATCCTAAGTGACTACGACTGTGATATTCAATATCATGAAGGAAAGGCAAATGTAGTTGCAGATGCCTTAAGTCGTAAGTACCATGAAAAACAACGAAGAGTTCGTGCTCTCAGATTAAATCTACAGATAGATTTAATGGAACAAATAAAGAATGTTCAAGAAATAGCAATCAAGGATGATGTTGAAGGAATGAAGGGACGAATAAAAGAGTTAGAACAAGGAGTTGATGGAATTTGGAGATTCGACAAAAGAAGGATTTGGATACCTAAGCAGGGGGAATTAAGATATAAGATTCTAGAAGAAGCCCATAAATCTAGGTATACTATGCACCCAGGAAACAATAAGATGTACCAAGATTTAAGGAATAACTTTTGGTGGATAGGAATGAAAAAGGACATAGCTCGATATGTTTCAAAATGTCTTACTTGTTCACAAGTTAAGGATAAGGGCCCTAATTAGGACACCCAAGTGATTCTGCACAAACCCTAAAATTTTCAGAATAATCAGAATCAGGATAAGGGCCCCTAAAACTCAGGGGGGGGGGGGGTAAAACCCTAGTTATGATTATTTAAATAACTTGTTGTCAGTTTCGAATTTTAAGAATCCATCAAGTCAGCAAGCCTACAAATACACGTAGCTACCCTATGGAAATAGGTGACCCCTCACGCGACGCGACGCCCAGGGGGGTACCCCTCGGGTCACGCGAGGGGGTCAAATTTTCGTGTATAAATAGTGGACTTTGGGACTTGATTTCTGGCTTCAGTTCGACGTAAAAATTCAAATTGTACGTTGAGTTATAGCAGAAACAGTCCAAAACACACACACGATTCACGAAGTGCTACCGCAAACAGGGTAATAACTCGATCGCTGCTACGATTCAATGTCCGATTGATTAAACTATCCAATGGATGTTTAAGTGCTGCCCACATTAGGGTTTATGCTTTGTCATTCGTTGTTAATTCAATGGATGTTTAAGTATCGAACTTTGTCATTCGATGTGAGGGTTTAATCTCGTGAGTTATCATAAATGCTGTATTAAGTTACTAACCGAGTTGTGTGCATGTTATTAAATTTAGGTTAAAAGGCTAATCAGTAGGCTAGGCTCTGCTCAAATTAAATCTGCAATGTGAGTCATTCTCTTTTTATCAAATTACTTTCAAATCATGTTTATTTTCAAAGGTTATAATTACAGTGATTAAGTTTATGTAATCACCAAGTTACAGCCGGTATGTGGGGTTTTGTATACATTACTTGATAACCGTTACTATTGGACAACGAGTTAGCCAATGAGTGATATGACCATAGTCACAGACTCCATTGGACAATGAGGTTACCGATGGTTGGTCGAGTGACAAATACTGTGGGTAGTTGGTTGATATCTGGAAACATGGTAATCTCTCTTAATACTGTAAATTATAACAAATGGGTTATTTTAAATAAATAGAATGATTCACCAGTATTTCCCGCTGACAAAACCTTTTTCAAACATGTTTCAGGTGATCTGTTGTGATCTAGGAAAAGTGCCGTGAAGCACTACCAGCTTAAGAAAGTGGCTCAATATAAAAATAAAGAAACATGTTTTGTAAAATAAAGATTTCTCTGTGAAATCATATAAATGTAAATTATCAGGGTTTTATCCCGAGTTGTGAAATAAAATAAATCGGGAAATTGCAGTTTTAAAAAGATCCTGAAGAAAACTTCCGCTGTTAAATTAATACCACGGGATTTTCTGTCCCGCGGCTCCTGAAACGGGTAAAACCGGGTCGGGGGCCGTGACAGGTTTAGGTGCTAATTGAACATATCCATCATTTAGATGTTATGAGATGTGTTTATATGGTTGATTGTTAGTTACTAGACTTAGCAAAGTTAGTATAAAAGTCATGCACATAAGGTGTATTACAAAATGCTTAAATGAATGATTAATGTTGTTATGCATAACAATTGTGAATGAGAACATATGAATTATGTGATTGGCAAGTTGTTAAGTTTAGTTATAAACCGGAGGGTTTTAATGATATTGGGGTTGTACTTTTAGGCAACTCGAGTGAAGCGTCAGGTAGCCAAGCTGGGACGAACGCTCGGTTGAAGGATAATCTTTAAGGTACGTTGCTTATGCTTCGTAGAATCTAGTTAATATTTTGTATTGATATATGTTGAACATTGTGGTTATATTCATGAGATTCGGTTCATTTTTAAATGATAGATTTCATACGAATGAACCGAATGGATAAATCCGAATAACGAAAGTTTGGTTGTTAAAAGTGATGGATTTCTCTAAGACATCCAAACATGGTCAAAATAACAAATTTATGAAGGAGATTGGTTGTGAAAGTGATGGATTTCACTAAGACATCCAAACGGGTCAAGATAATAAATTTATGAAGGAGTTTGGCTGTTGAAAGTGATGGATTTCACTAAGACAACCAAATGGGTCAAAATAACGGATTTATGAAAGGTTTGTTTGTT
Organism: Helianthus tuberosus; assembly: GCA_030545235.1. NCBI lineage: Eukaryota > Viridiplantae > Streptophyta > Magnoliopsida > Asterales > Asteraceae > Helianthus > Helianthus tuberosus. Next base: position 25,792 of record JARYGA010019578.1, read on the forward strand.
TAAAAGTGATGGACTTCACTAAAACAATCAAACGGGTCAAAATGATGAATTGATAAAGGTTTGGTTGTATAAAAGCGATGGATTTCGCTAAGACAACCAAACGGGTCAAAACGAAGTCTTAATGCATACCGGAATGGTTGCATTTATAATGACTTCGGTATAATACCCGATTGATGAGTGGGATTTCGAATATATGCGTAAACCGAGAAACAGGAACGCAGATTAAAAGTCAAAGGACTCGGAAAATGAGTTATGACTAAAAGATGTTGAATTCGCGAAAGGAATTCGGAATAATTAAGTTCAACTTTGTAAGGTTGAACGGGTTCAATAATTATGATCGCATACCGGATAACAGATGCGTAAAACTTAAAGATAGTAATCCGAATAATGGAAAATAATCATAAATAACACATCCATGTAAATGAGGTGTGTGTATATGAGCTTCTTATTAAATATGCAAATGGGTCGAATAATTTCATAAATAAATTTTAAGCCGAAAGCTTATAGGATAAAAAATTTATTAATTCGGATGGTGGATTTTGAGTCTATAATATGGGCGATCCATTTACAATCACGTAGAAACAAACGTGAGGTTAAACGGATAAGCGGGTTAAAAGTTATGCAAAATTTAGTGTCGAACAGTCAAACCAAACAACACAGCAACAAAATGAATGTAGGAGATGGTGTCGCCGACGCCACATATGGTCGTCGCCGACGCGGCTTAAAGGCCCACCTCCTCCACAATGCTTTAAACTACTGCTTACGGCAGTTTATTGCAGACGCCATAAACACAAGGCGTCACCAACGCGGCAATAAGCCTTTGCCGACGCCACCAAGGATTCAAATTTTCTTTTTTTGTTGTTTTACAACATAAGTCTTGGTGTACGTTTAATTTAGTGTTATAACACTAACAAATTGCAAATTTTTAGTTCTAGGTCTCTTGCAACTACTTTTGGATCATGATCAAGTCTCTACTAAGGAACCGAACACAATGAAGATTTTGTTTCCTCACTTTTTGTTAATCATATGTTTATGATCTCAATATTTAGCTGTCAAGGGAACACTTTATGTATCTAAATACATGTTCTAAACAACAAAGTTATGTAATGACTTTCATTTTTCCATATAATAATATGGAAATTTGTTTAAAATTTCAAAAGTCAGTGTATTTATTAATTAAAGATTGTTATTAATATATGGGTCTTACATTGGAGACAGAATTCTCTAAGTACAAAAGTGAGCCTTCACCTCACTTTCTTCCACATTTCTTCATCTTTCCTTCTTCTTGAAAGCTTGAAACACCTCTAGGAGTGTTTCCACAAGTTTACCATGGTAAACTAAGGTGGAACATCACCATTTTGAGGCCCAAACTTTCTGTTTTAAAAAACTTTTACTTAGAATTCCATAAACATGTTCAAACATACTGAATCTTGCACCTACCTTGCTTCTAGCCAAACCTATGGTTATGGAGCTTATGTAGGGTTGATTCCTATAAATTTAGAGGTGCAAACACCCTCTGAACTTTCTGTTTTGATGAGGTTTTAAACAACCTACATGGGTTGAGACCATCCAAGATTCATCATCTTCAATATGGTGAAACTTGTGTTTTGGTGAAAGTGTGAACTGTTGAAGCCTTGGCTTTCCAACCTAGTTCCACTAACTCACTTGCTGATTTGTTACTTGTCTTCTTACCACTAAGTCACTAAAACAACTTCATAGACATAAAGTGAACAAGGCTATATCACGTCCCCAAACACTTTCCATGCTTGGGATAAACGCATCTAGCTAGCTCACTTGGTTGTTTAAGTGACTTAGACAAATACTAAGGGCATGTTTGGGTAAGCTTTTAGAAACAACTTATTGACTTATTAGCTTCTTGGAAAAGTCAGGATTTTGTGACTTATTGACTTATTGGCTTTTTCCCCTCACATACACCCTCTTTGCCAAACGTCATTTTAGAGCTTATGACTTTTCAAAAAGCCAATAAGTCAATAAGTTGTTTCAAAAAGCTTACCCAAACATGCCCTAAGTAGCTTCCAAGAATCAAAGTAAGCCAATCCCGTCTCGCCTCCAACATTTGTCATGTTGGGTATGACACGCCCGGATTGTTCTTACTTGGCTACTTAGCCAGCTTAGTTAATTGTACTTTTACTTTATTATGACCAACCAGGCCATCAACTATGTTGGTGAGTTTCTGCTTTGGTGATTCACATAAGGAGGTTTAATAGATGTTCATCATCCTACCTCCTTGCATGACCACTTTCGTGGCTCCTTACTTTACTTTACTTTACTTTACTTTATGTTATACATCCTAAATTCCTAAACCAATCCGTTGAACAAAAATCGTAACTTACACACCTCCGTTTCCCTTTAGGGTAACTTCAGTGTTCCAACAACTCAAGACTCTTTACTCATGCACCATTTGGAAGCTTTCCAAACCGTGAGTTTATATGACCCCCTTTTTTAATTTTAGACACTTTTGAGGTGCAATATATATGACTTATTAAATTCAAACAATCACATACAAACATGCTTGACAAAAACAATCAATCCTTTATACATGCTTAATTCGTGATGCTTAGAAACTCATACATGCTAGAAGCCATTCTTATACTATTCTTGTCATTAACTTCGTACGAGCGCTATATGAGTAGCACACCGCCCATATTCTTGTGGTCATGTTAAGTTATACAAAAACGGTCTTATCATTGTGACGACAAGATTACACTAGTGGAATCTTTGGGTTAACAATTATGTGATGCATGCTAGTATTGTTATGATGTGCCTTAATATACGATTATGCCATGTCGATTTCTTTAAACTGTTTTATACTTATACTAGAAATTCAAACTTGTATGCTCACCAACGCTCTTTTATGTTGACATGTACTTTAATATGTATTGCAGAATCTTGATGATGTCACATTGAAACAAATCTAGTAGGATGGCTAGAAATGAACTTTAAAGTTTAGTTCATGTATTGTATTTTGTTTTCCATGTTACAAGTTGTTGTATTTTGCTTCCTAACATTGTACTTTTGCTTTAGTAATGAAATGAAATTTTGAATATTAATACTTGTCACAAATAGTCGTTTTGAAGTCTCTTACAATCTTCTTTTCGTCTCGCTCTGATGTTTCCACCATCGGTTGGGGTGTGACAGATTGGTATCAGAGCCATAACTATAGGGATTAGAAAATATTGCCATCATCTGACCTAGTCTATAGTTTAGGAACCATACTTGGCCACTCTTGCGTATATGCTTAAAATGCTTAAATTCTCCTACTTGCCTCTATCTTTCTTTTGTCTCAATTATACAAGTCTTTCCTAAGACTAACAAAAATACACACATGAAAACGTGAAGACACTCGTAAATCACAAACGAAACGATCTCACCAAAATAGGCATGAAAATCCTCCCTTTTGGTGAATCCCTCAATCCGGATTTATCGATTTTTCACGAAATTGTACCATCAAGTTAGGAGCGATATCCACACCTTGATGGAGAGTTTCCCAATCTTATTCTAGTGGACCCTTACCAACAAGCCGCAACTCGTTCCTTAACTCGCTCGGTAAATACTAACCATACTTAGGGTGCGATGTTGTCAAGTTAGGGGTGAAACCTGCATCTTGATAACTAGTCCCACTCCTCAATTTTCAATCCCGCCAAGGTCACAAAATTTCGATTTACTAGGGACATGTAATAATTGGAAGGGTGAATGTCGTTAACCAAAATTTCAGCGAGAGTATTCTACCTATTAGGCCAAAGCTTGTTTCCCAAACTCAAAAGGATTTTCAACCACTTAGGAATAATCTTAGTTTCATTCTGAGACACTCCAAATTTTACGTTGAACTTCTTTTATGCTATATCAATTTCAATGTGTTTTACATTTGATGCGTCTCTCATTGCAAAGTCGAAAACACAAATCACACTTTACTCGAAACCTTAAACAATAATTATCGCCATGAACAAATTAAATTTACAATCCTTTTTGTCTTTATTTGTGATTATGCGACGTGAATACGTGTTATGCTTATACGAACTATGTGAAACTTACATGCTACATGATATACTACTATACTCATTCATGCAAAGAAAACGTTACCTTCTAAAACACATTATGATTAAGTCTCATCCCTTACCATTATTCGACCTTCTATATGTCTTCCAGTTGATCTTACAACTCCAAGAAAAGCTCCAAGTTGAGCTCTGATTCAAGCTCGAACAAAAAGATGATGGCGTTCACGGCCAAGTAGATGGCCAAATTGATACCTGACATCGTTAGTAAGATTAACGCCACAAACTCCCCTAACGTCGTAAACACCCCTAATACCTCTGTCGACTCCATGGTTGACCCACCCAAGTTGACCTTTACCTTCAAGCAATTTAACTCGTGTAGCCCGATGCCATTTATAGGCGAAGATGGGCAACGAAGATGCTCCAATGGTTTGACTCCATCAAGGTCACCTTTCGTCAAAGTGGGTGTCCCGAGCATAGTCGCACCACCAACGCCACCGGCGTCTTTCGATCGAAGGCACTCGATCTGTAGGATCGTTTGCAGACCCGAACGAGTCGTTCAGAAGAGTTTATCTTGGTTTCAGAGGCGGAAACTAAGAAACCGAGGTCAATTCAGCGAGATTTCACTTTAAACTGTTGTTGTATTGATAACGAATGCGATTACAGACCTAACAACACTTCGGCAGCACTTCGTGGCTCACCGGAAGAATCTCTAAAAAAGTTACAACTGAAATGACAAATAGCCTATATATAATGAGCTTGATTTCGCTTGAAGTAAACATGAAGACTTCAAGCGAAACCTTTGAAGCGAAATCATCAATAAAAGACTTTTGTCTTCAAGCGAAATCTTCATAATTCATAAATCTGATTTGTAATTTTCATGCAATCTCACGTGTATTTGTAATATGATGTCATTGATGATGTCACCTAGATGATGTCATCATGACATCATGTCTTGATTAGCTCCGCACCGAACCGAGACTCGATACAAGACGAAGACGACAGATGTGTGCACCAACAGACTCCCTGTAACACCTGTGTCACTTCAACCGTCAAACAAATGCCAAACCAATGAAATATTGTATTTCATACTTGGGATTTGTAAAATTATGTGTATCTTTTACACATATAAACTCTTGTTTGATTTTAAGCTTTTAAATCGCTTTCTGGAGGGTTATACGCGCTCAGATGCGTAAATATAACCAGTTTAATCCAACGAACACTCTGGAAAAGTGAAATAGGCTTAACATACCATAAATAACCTTTACATAACTCAGTTATAAGTTTTGGAAGGTTTGGTGTGGTGAAATCAAAGCTTAATCGCTTACAGGGACTAAAGATGACAAACTGCGAAAGTATGCCAATTTGAACTGTAACAGACTTTCCGGAACATGAACATAAGTTAAACATACCATAAATATCCTTTACATAGCTTAGAAATAGGCTTTGAGGTGTTCGGTATGCTAAAATAAACTTTTGTGTCATTCAGGGACTAAAAGCGCCAAAAAGTGCACAAGTTTGCATTTTTACGCGTAACTTACGTTCTGAATACATCCGGACATCCAAAAATTTATGTAAGCACTAAAATATTTTATTTTAGTGTTCGCCATAAGAAAAATCCATTCGTCGCGTCATTTGGTTCGTTTTTCGCGCTTATGCGCATTCCGTCGTAATTAAGCGAACATCGCGTTCGTACGGCTAAACGAACCGACATCCGAGATATTTTTGAGCACAATTTAAGTTCCCTATACTTTAACTTCATTTTAGAGCTTTGAAATGGGGTTAACGGGCCTTAAACGTGTCAAAAATGGACTGATTGCATTGCAGGGACCAAAACTGTAATTCTGCCATTTTTCAAACTTTCTGGGCTGCAAGTAGCTTACGGACCTCAACCTTAGTGACCTTACGGTCCGTAAGGTATCTCCAGCAGATCAGAACCTTCTTAAACAGCTGTTAACAGCTGCAAACCACTCCTAATCCCAATGCCAAGTGTTGATACCTTATGGTGAGTGGCCAACTTAGTTACCATAAGCTTCCGACAAGTGTACGCCTTGGATTCGATCACGTACTACGAGAAACGATCCTAACGGTGGACCGTTTACTATAAATACCCAACCCCCCCTTCCATTTAAAAACCCACAAATCTGATTGAAAAGACTCTAAGTTGGAACCTTCGTTTCATACCTGAGCTATTTTGATCTGGGTTAGCATTCGGGGACCCTGGGTAAGTATTCTTTCGTTCTTTTCCTTATTTTACTGCTTTTCGAGTCAGAAAGTCAAACTTTGTTTGACTTTCAGCGTTGACCAGTAATGGTCAATGCGAAGTTCGTTTGAACTTCACAACGTGAGTGTAATCACGTTGGTCATAGTCCCTTGGGACTATGCCCACTGACTACCACGTTGTCTAGGGTCGTAGGGTAGGCGATCTAATAAATCGCCTATACCTTCGAACCCGACCCAGTTTTGGTCGATCATTAGGATCCGACCAAACACAGTAGGTGACCATAGTAGGTAGGGAATAACCTTCCGAGGTTATACCCTATGGTCACATCGTTTAAGTAGTTGTATGATAGGTAGTTTATATGCCTTAGGTAAATTACCAGAATACCCTTTTCATGTATAATTGGTAATTAAGCATATGTAACCTAAACTTTTGTCACGTAACTGATTATGTAGCATGTTTAGGCATATATTACTTGTCATAGGACTAGTTAGGCGGTCCGAACGCGTTTCACGCGAACGACGCGTTAAAGTAGCATAAGCTACCTAAACGGGTCGTAATGGGTCGTAGACACTTAGGTTAAGTTTCATTTAGTATGTAGGCTTTGTTAAACCATATCACACGAGTCTCCACACCCGTTTGGTTTACAAACCCTAATACTACCCAGTCTTCCGATTTAGGTCCGGTTATTTAACATAGTTACCTATATTAGGTGCCGTTTGATTTCCGTGATCTCTAGCATTGCTTGGTGGTTATCCTAGGACTTCTGAGCAATCTCAAGTGAGTACATAGACCCCTCTTTTACTGTTTTCCAAACTGTTTTGGGGTGGAACACATGTGCCTACTTGTTACTTTCATGATTTCCTGTTTTCACATCATATACTACTATGTTCGTTAGTACATTATAGTACATGATTTCATTACACTTCATGCTATGTATGCCCATTGTGTGCGTACTTAGTACATTGTTTTACATTACACTTCATGCTATGTATGCCCATTGTGTGCGTACTTAGTACATCGTTTTACATTACATTTTATGCTATGTATGTCCATTGTGAGCATACTTAGTACAGTTGATTTCATCCCATGCTTATATTTTCTTGATTTCAAAGTATAATTGATTATACATGTTATTACTTATCATTTGACAAACTAAATGACTATCTATGGTTTAAACTTTAATTTCTCAAAGAACATAAAATAAACTGTTGAATTGTACTTATTTTATGTTCACCAGACCGATTGTTAGTATGATATAGCGCTATAGGATTTGACACCCCATTCCTGTTGTCATGGAATGTCTGAAACCAATTTGTTGCTCCAACCAAATAGGGATTGCCTTTGTGGTATTTCTATAGTCTCAAAGGTGTATTTTGATGCACCAGGTCTGAATGAATTCCTAAATCACACTATTAAAGTATATTTTTATATACTCTCATGTGTGGTATTGTACAAACCAACATATATTTTGTTAAACATCTAAAGCATATTTTAATATGTTATTTACAAAACCAAAACATAGTTTAATATGTTATCTATCACATCCAAAACATATTTTGATATGTTACTTATGAAACCAAAACATAGTTAATATGTTACTTACAAATCCAAAGTATACTTTTGATATGCTACTATAAGGTTATTCGTTTAACTTTACATTACTTACAATACATAAACATTTCTACAATTGTTAAACATTACTTTGATGGTTTAGTTGAGACATTTCACTTGCCATACATGATATTTTGACATAGACATTTGACATGGATATTTGACATAGACATTTTGACATTTGTTTGGTTTGATTAAGTGATTAAGTAACGATGCGTGTGTAATATGATACAAGCATGGTGGATACGCCGCTGGTACTTCCTATATATAAGTGTTTGTATGGTATTACATATTGTAGCGTTATTTGAATCATTTCAGTTTGAGACATAGAACATTTTATACAAGTAACATACTTTTCACAAGACATTGATTTACAAACAACTTATCTTATACAAACTCATTTTATATGGTTATTCCTTTAACCATACATTATTCACTTATCTATACATATCATCTTATCTTATCGTTTTTCAAATGATTTACAAGACAAAGCAAATTATAAGGTTCATGACTAAACATTTTCTCAAACATAAGTCATGAATTCTGTTTTCACAAAACCTATGTATCTCACAGGCATTTTTATGCTGACGTACCTATTTTCACATGTGTTTTCAGGAGATGAAGCATAGGACTTATCAAGACATACTTAGGCGGACCTGTGCCTTAGTGACATTAAAAGATGCAAGACTAGTTAATTATGTTGTACTTCTTTGTTTATTTAGACTTTGTAACACTTTCAATCAATAAAACAAAACTTCAATTGCCATGGATTTGAGACAATTAATTCTGTTACAACACTCCCCGATGTTTCCGCCACGTTTTGTATGTTCCACGTGGTCGGGGTGTGACAGAAAAGATGGTATCAGAGCCAATGGTTATAGGGAATTAGGTTATTAGTAATGCTTTGACCTAGTCTATAACTTTCTTAGGACCCTAACGCGAGTTTACTTGCGTTTAGTCATAAAACAATACTATCACCTATCCTTAGGGGACGACCACAACAAGAACATAAATCTCAAAACCGCTTTGAAAACTAATCATCTGTTCTAGGATGATTTATTACAAGGTTTTGAACCCTCTGTTATAAGATTTTGAACCCCTTTGAATTTTCAAAATCTCGTCAAGGTTTTGGGTTTTAAATAATGTGAACACGTGCAAACTGGAAGGGTGAATGCCTGTATTCTGGGATTTCTGTCTAGGCAAGCACTTCGTATACATCTCATCAGACGCGAGACCAGTTGTGCTTACCTGGGAATTCTTGGGATGAGTGTTCACTTATAGGCGAGCATGTCTTCGCGATACATTATTTTTGACCTATTCACTTTGACTAATTACCGAGGTCGTTTGTTGCCTTGTAATAACAAACAAATGACCACTACCCTTGCTTTCATCAGATTTGTTTCATCTCATTCTTTTCGTCTAAATCTCTCACTCGTTTCCTTTCATGTTTCCTCTTTTAGAATGCCTCCTCGACGCGACAATCAGATGGAGAATGCCGAACTGGCGGGAATCATCGCACAGCAAATGGCTGTTGCCTTCCCAAATCTTTATGCTCAAATGATGCAAGCCATCAACAACAACAATGCACCATGCAATTTCAAAACCTTTAACTCGGCTAAACCACTCAAATTTAGTGGTTCTGAGGGAGCGACTGGGCTTCTTCAATGGTTTGAAAGCATTGAGAATACCTTCCGTCACGTTCAGTGTCCTGAAAATCGCAAGGTCGAGTTTTCTTCAAGTGTGTTTCAGAAGAGGGCTCTTACATGGTGGAACGGGGTGATGAGAGATCGCGGTGCTGAGGTTGCATTAGCACAGACTTGGGCTGAGCTTAGGGCTCTTATGATGAAGGAGTTTTGCCCTCGTCATGAACTGCGAGCTTTGGAGAGGGAGTTTGATGATTTGAAGCAAGACAGTGGCGAGCATCGAGCCTATACTGACCGTTTTGAAGAATTGAGTCTGTTGTGTCCTGCTATGGTTACTCCTGTGGATAAGGCGATCGAGAAATATACAGATGGTCTTCCTGATCTAGTTCAGGATATCGTTACTGGTAGTAACCCTACTACTGTCAGACAAGCCATTGAACTGTCTGCCACTCTGACTGAATCCCACATCAGAAAGAAAAAGCTGTTTCGGAAGGGCGACCCAAGACCATCCGACAAGACTACTTCAGCTGAGCCAAAGGAAAAACAGGATGAGGTATCCAAGAAGAAGAAGCGCAAGGCCTCTCAAAACTGCGCGATAACTGCTCAAGACAAACAGGTTGCACCAAACCAACCAGCACAACCTCGCAAAAGGCAAAACTATGTTGGTACCGCACCTTTGTGCAACAAGTGCAACCGTCATCATCTAGCGCAAGAGCAATGTCACAAATGTACCCACTGTGGGCGGTTGGGACATTTGATCAATGTTTGTCGTTATGCAAATCAAGCTGCTGCAAACCCTGCTGCTGTTCAAGCACGGTTCCCTCCGGGGTCATGTTATAACTGTGGTGACCTTACTCACTACAGAAACAATTGCCCAAGACTTGTTAACGCACCTCCAGCGCGAGGATGAGCATTTAACATCAACAAGGCAAACAGAAACAATGATGCGGCAGTGAACAACAAGTGTTTTGTTATTTCCCTTGGTTGTTATCTTATGATGTTTAAGGACAAATCAGTTGTTATATAAATAAAAATTCGTCGTTTTTATTTTTGCAAAACTGATACGATTGTGTGAATGTTTGATACAACCTTATGATGTCAACCCAAATACAAACTACTCGTATGGTTCTGTCATTTTATGATCACTTGTGATCTCCCCAAGAACCTTAAACATTGGTTTCTTTTAAGAAACAAAGCCAAACTCTTATTGAAAATCCTTCTATCTTTATAGATGGATCATTGGAAATGATTAAAGTGCCAAATGAAATCCATGGATTGGATTCCTAGTGTGCTTTAATTATCTAAACCTAAAGATAACAAATTAAAGAATCAAGTTAACTAATTTTGTGCTTATGTGTTTTCTTACATGTTTTGTGGTTGTATATGATCCATCCAAATCCTCGTAGAGTCTTTTATATTTCATATGAGAGATTCATAATAGGATATCCAAAGTTACTATCTTAAATCCTTAATGGACTTCTACGTTGTAGTTAAGTCCCTTGGGTTTTAAAGTACTATTCTAAAAACTGGACCTCTTGAATGGTCTGGTTAAACAGACTGATTTTGAAAATCTGATCAAAAATATCATGTGATGATATAAATACAAAGATCCCTTAAGTGGTCTATTTAAGGAGATCGTACGACGGTCTAGTTAAGAAGATCATGAGTTGATCTAGTTAAAAAGATCGTTCGTTGATTTAGTTAAAAAGATCCTTTGGTGATCTAGTCAAGTCGCTTCATGTTTATTCAATTGATTTTTCCTCTATGCATTATGAAATGGACTGTGCGGACTGTGCAAGAGATTACGTAATTATGGAGGCCTACATAATTATGGAATTCAGTGCACAGAAACCACAAGAAGTTTTGTCATGTGTTAAGACCCATAATGACGAGATTAATGATACGGGAGAAGTTTTGGACCTTGACCGATGTCATTTTATCTTACGCTCCCCAATTCTGATTTCAAGCACACACAAGTTTCCTATGATAAGTCTTCATAAGAAACGTTTTTCTATCCATAGTTCAAAAATTCCATGTTTTACTGCTACAAGGAATTCACTTTGAGGGTTAACAAATTCGCTAAGAATCCTAACATGGCCCAGAGTTTTACTTAAGGGTTCAATGGATCTATTAGAAGGCGAAACCGTCACAGCTGTCTTCACAAGTTTCCTCTAGAATTAAATTTCGGGACGAAATTTCCTAAAGTAGGGGAGACTGTAACACCTGTGTCACTTCAACCGTCAAACAAATGCCAAACCAATGAAATATTGTATTTCATACTTGGGATTTGTAAAATTATGTGTATCTTTTACACATATAAACTCTTGTTTGATTTTAAGCTTTTAAATCGCTTTCTAGAGGGTTATACGCGCTCAGATGCGTAAATATAACCAGTTTAATCCAACGAACACTCTGGAAAAGTGAAATAGGCTTAACATACCTTAAATAACCTTTACATAACTCAGTTATAAGTTTTGGAAGGTTTGGTGTGGTGAAATCAAAGCTTAATCGCTTACAGGGACTAAAGATGACAAACTGCGAAAGTATGCCAATTTGAACTGTAACAGACTTTCCGGAACATGAACATAAGTTAAACATACCATAAATATCCTTTACATAGCTTAGAAATAGGCTTTGAGGTGTTCGGTATGCTAAAATAAACTTTTGTGTCATTCAGGGACTAAAAGCGCCAAAAAGTGCACAAGTTTGCATTTTTACGCGTAACTTACGTTCTGAATACATCCGGACATCCAAAAATTTATGTAAGCACTAAAATATTTTATTTTAGTGTTCGCCATAAGAAAAATCCATTCGTCGCGTCATTTGGTTCGTTTTTCGCGCTTATGCGCATTCCGTCGTAATTAAGCGAACATCGCGTTCGTACGGCTAAACGAACCGACATCCGAGATATTTTTGAGCACAATTTAAGTTCCCTATACTTTAACTTCATTTTAGAGCTTTGAAATGGGGTTAACGGGCCTTAAACGTGTCAAAAATGGACTGATTGCATTGCAGGGACCAAAACTGTAATTCTGCCATTTTTCAAACTTTCTGGGCTGCAAGTAGCTTACGGACCTCAACCTTAGTGACCTTACGGTCCGTAAGGTATCTCCAGCAGATCAGAACCTTCTTAAACAGCTGTTAACAGCTGCAAACCACTCCTAATCCCAATGCCAAGTGTTGATACCTTATGGTGAGTGGCCAACTTAGTTACCATAAGCTTCCGACAAGTGTACGCCTTGGATTCGATCACGTACTACGAGAAACGATCCTAACGGTGGACCGTTTACTATAAATACCCAACCCCCCCTTCCATTTAAAAACCCACAAATCTGATTGAAAAGACTCTAAGTTGGAACCTTCGTTTCATACCTGAGCTATTTTGATCTGGGTTAGCATTCGGGAACCCTGGGTAAGTATTCTTTCGTTCTTTTCCTTATTTTACTGCTTTTCGAGTCAGAAAGTCAAACTTTGTTTGACTTTCAGCGTTGACCAGTAATGGTCAATGCGAAGTTCGTTTGAACTTCGCAACGTGAGTGTAATCACGTTGGTCATAGTCCCTTGGGACTATGCCCACTGACTACCACGTTGTCTAGGGTCGTAGGGTAGGCGATCTAATAAATCGCCTATACCTTCGAACCCGACCCAGTTTTGGTCGATCATTAGGATCCGACCAAACACAGTAGGTGACCATAGTAGGTAGGGAATAACCTTCCGAGGTTATACCCTATGGTCACATCGTTTAAGTAGTTGTATGATAGGTAGTTTATATGCCTTAGGTAAATTACCAGAATACCCTTTTCATGTATAATTGGTAATTAAGCATATGTAACCTAAACTTTTGTCACGTAACTGATTATGTAGCATGTTTAGGCATATATTACTTGTCATAGGACTAGTTAGGCGGTCCGAACGCGTTTCACGCGGACGACGCGTTAAAGTAGCATAAGCTACCTAAACGGGTCGTAATGGGTCGTAGACACTTAGGTTAAGTTTCATTTAGTATGTAGGCTTTGTTAAACCATATCACACGAGTCTCCACACCCGTTTGGTTTACAAACCCTAATACTACCCAGTCTTCCGATTTAGGTCCGGTTATTTAACATAGTTACCTATATTAGGTGCCGTTTGATTTCCGTGATCTCTAGCATTGCTTGGTGGTTATCCTAGGACTTCTGAGCAATCTCAAGTGAGTACATAGACCCCTCTTTTACTGTTTTCCAAACTGTTTTGGGGTGGAACACATGTGCCTACTTGTTACTTTCATGCTTTCCTGTTTTCACATCATATACTACTATGTTCGTTAGTACATTATAGTACATGATTTCATTACACTTCATGCTATGTATGCCCATTGTGTGCGTACTTAGTACATTGTTTTACATTACACTTCATGCTATGTATGCCCATTGTGTGCGTACTTAGTACATCGTTTTACATTACATTTTATGCTATGTATGTCCATTGTGAGCATACTTAGTACAGTTGATTTCATCCCATGCTTATATTTTCTTGATTTCAAAGTATAATTGATTATACATGTTATTACTTATCATTTGACAAACTAAATGACTATCTATGGTTTAAACTTTAATTTCTCAAAGAACATAAAATAAACTGTTGAATTGTACTTATTTTATGTTCACCAGACCGATTGTTAGTATGATATAGCGCTATAGGATTTGACACCCCATTCCTGTTGTCATGGAATGTCTGAAACCAATTTGTTGCTCCAACCAAATAGGGATTGCCTTTGTGGTATTTCTATAGTCTCAAAGGTGTATTTTGATGCACCAGGTCTGAATGAATTCCTAAATCACACTATTAAAGTATATTTTTATATACTCTCATGTGTGGTATTGTACAAACCAACATATATTTTGTTAAACATCTAAAGCATATTTTAATATGTTATTTACAAAACCAAAACATAGTTTAATATGTTATCTATCACATCCAAAACATATTTTGATATGTTACTTATGAAACCAAAACATAGTTAATATGTTACTTACAAATCCAAAGTATACTTTTGATATGCTACTATAAGGTTATTCGTTTAACTTTACATTACTTACAATACATAAACATTTCTACAATTGTTAAACATTACTTTGATGGTTTAGTTGAGACATTTCACTTGCCATACATGATATTTTGACATAGACATTTGACATGGATATTTGACATAGACATTTGACATGGATATTTGACATAGACATTTTGACATTTGTTTGGTTTGATTAAGTGATTAAGTAACGATGCGTGTGTAATATGATACAAGCATGGTGGATACGCCGCTGGTACTTCCTATATATAAGTGTTTGTATGGTATTACATATTGTAGCGTTATTTGAATCATTTCAGTTTGAGACATAGAACATTTTATACAAGTAACATACTTTTCACAAGACATTGATTTACAAACAACTTATCTTATACAAACTCATTTTATATGGTTATTCCTTTAACCATACATTATTCACTTATCTATACATATCATCTTATCTTATCGTTTTTCAAATGATTTACAAGACAAAGCAAATTATAAGGTTCATGACTAAACATTTTCTCAAACATAAGTCATGAATTCTGTTTTCACAAAACCTATGTATCTCACAGGCATTTTTATGCTGACGTACCTATTTTCACATGTGTTTTCAGGAGATGAAGCATAGGACTTATCAAGACATACTTAGGCGGACCTGTGCCTTAGTGACATTAAAAGATGCAAGACTAGTTAATTATGTTGTACTTCTTTGTTTATTTAGACTTTGTAACACTTTCAATCAATAAAACAAAACTTTAATTGCCATGGATTTGAGACAATTAATT
Organism: Helianthus tuberosus; assembly: GCA_030545235.1. NCBI lineage: Eukaryota > Viridiplantae > Streptophyta > Magnoliopsida > Asterales > Asteraceae > Helianthus > Helianthus tuberosus. The sequence goes on from JARYGA010019578.1 coordinate 41,118, forward strand.
CTGTTACAACACTCCCCGATGTTTCCGCCACGTTTTGTATGTTCCACGTGGTCGGGGTGTGACACTCCCCCTCAGATGTTGACGAGTCTTAAGTGTCGAGTCTTTGCAATCTTCAGTCTTTATCAGTCTTTGAGCTTCCTTCATACTTCAATTAATCTCCTCCTCAGATGTATTCAGACTCCCCCTTTCGATATGCTGGGATCGCAGTCTGGAATTCACTTTCCACAGGTTCTTAGATCGTAACCTGGCACTCATCTAACTCAGGTTTCGGAACCTGGCCAACCTGCAAAAACTCTACCCAAAAATAAATTTTCTGATAATCATTTGTGGATAAGATTTTCAAGTCTAATTTATCACTTCCAGGTATAACGTTTTATATAGTAAAAACTTTTTCTCATTTCATTTCAACAATCTTCAAACACTTTCACCCAAACCATTTGTTCATCATGTTTAGCACTTGAAATTTTGAAAATCAGCTCTTCAACACCAGTTGTCGAATATCTTTTTAAATTTTTCAAACATTTATGCTAAAACACACTAAAATCTTTTTGGATTTTTGACTGAAATAGAAATGCAGAAAATGAAATATTTACAAACAATATTTTTGTGAGTTCATGCAAGAGGATCATATCAGTTTTTGAGACAAATCACCAACACCGTTAAGCTTCATTACATTTTAAGATCTAAACAATTCACCTAGATTGTCAGTATATTGATCCACTTAAATTTTCACACAAAGTTCAATTGATCCGAGATACGAGGTTAATGTTTTAAGCTCTTGAACTTATTCGTGTGTCCCACTACTTGAATATACTCCCGTATCCAGATCCCAATATTCAGTCTTACAGGTGAGTATACCACAGATGATATCTGTCAGGGGAATAAATTATAGTACGAGGGCCGTGAGAGCTCAGGTCGATCTTTCGATACGCAGAGAGATGACGGCTTCGACTTTTGGTGTGTCCCCTTTAGAGGATCTTTTGCATTACAACAGCAGCGACTATCAATTTTATTGTTTCATCAACTTGCTGAGGGCGATGCTATTTTTCAAGCATTTGCAGAAAGTATTATCCGGGGACTAGGTCAGAAATTTCTTTCAGCAGAAGTCCCGGGATAATACCCCAGATATCACTGAGCATAAAGACCTAGTATCTCAGAATAAGGGACCTTTCAAACAAGATTTCAGGGGTTACCTATATATCCAAGTTTGTGTTAACCCACAGAACAAGCAAGTTTGAAATTTAGGTTTATATCTCGTCACAATCTACTAAATGTGCAAAAACCTACTGACACATCATCAGTGAGACCGTTTATCACATTTTTACTTTCCAATTCTTTAGCATGCTGTGATCGTCCACTGATGTACTATCATTTCCTCTTTTATGTAACAAAAACTCATTTTTTATTTTATCATGTTTTTGGCTTTTTCAAATTTTCAAATGTTTTTGGTGACAACTAATATCGAATTGCCTCAATTCGTCATCCACTTGGCATAAACAATCAGAACTCCCCCTCACAACAAACCATTTTCCCATTATGATTTCAAAACACTTAAGTTTGTTTTAATCAAATGGTTTTTCCGGAAAATAAGTTTTGTTGATTTTATCACTTGTAAAATTGGGGATCAAATCATCACATTGTTTTACCAATCATATGTAGTAAATCAGATACAACTTAATGTCCCTGATTTACCACTTGTAAGATCATTCCAATTCAACTTCTGAACCACTTGTAAAAATCACAACCATACGACTTAAACCTGTTTTTCAACCAATTACCATATGTTGGTTGAATTCTCAAGGTGCCGATTCCTACTCCTCGCTTACAAACCTGGGAGTTCCGGCAAGTCCTGCAAAAACTTCTCAAACATTATACAAATATGATAAAGAATGATGCCGATTCATGATCCACGATTACCAACTTGGGATCTCCGGCAAGTCAGGTGTTTACTCTTTGAAAAATATATCCACCCAAGCCTGACCTTCCTTGGGTGTCACCGAGTCATCATTACTCGGTTTCTTACCTCCCCTCTTCATCTCGTAGAACTCTTTAACCCCTTTGACTTTTCGATCAATCATTTTTCCCACAATATGTTTTACAATGGGGTTAAAAGCCTTGTCAACATCAAATTTCTTTTTATCAGAATAAAATTGATTTGAAATTTCAACTTTTCCAACTTTCTTCATGTAATTTTCAGCTTGTAAAGATGGAAAATTTTCATTGTTCATAGTTGGAACTGATTTCTCAACCTTTTTCTCAACATGTGGCTCCTCTGATTTTGTGGAATCAGATTCATCACCAGAACTGTTTCTTGAACCCTTAACAACCCATTTTTGATTTATCAGATTTTCTTTTCTTTTAACCACATTCTTTGAACATTCACCAATTTCAAAGATTGAATTTTCAAAGCTTGTAAACTTTTTGGTTGTTAGTTCAGTTTTCTCGATCACTTTCTCTTTTAGTTTACCAGAAATTTCCTGTTTTGGTTTGAATGTCTTCGGACAGTCCCTAGCAACATGACCAACAGTTTTACACTGAAAACAGGTTCTCTTTTCAATCTTCTTTGGAACAGCATTTTTCTTCAGCTCTACTTGCTTCTTGGCAAAGAATCCTTGATTTGTCTCCTTCCAGAATGAACTCTTTTGTTCTTTCTCTTGACTTGTTCCTGAAACAAAATCAGTTTTTGGTTTATAAATTTCCTCATTTTTATAATTTTTCGGTGGTATAAAACCTAGACCATTCCTTTTGAAATTACGGCTTTGGTTTGGCTTCTTTTGAAAACCAGAACCAGAACTGTAACCTTTTTTCTTGTTTAATCTTTGTTGAACTCTTGAGGTGTATTTTGTAGGTTTATCAATAAGATTTACATCTTTTAATTCAAAAATATTGATTTCTGTTAGTTTGAAAACCTTTTTGATCATCTCAGTTTTTACACCTCTTAATGGAAAATCTTCATCAGAATATAATTTGTCAGAATCTTTCAAAGTATATGCCACTTTAAATGATTCATCATTCAAATTAGATTTTGATATCAAAAACTCTTTATCATAAACCCGTTTGTCCTTTCTGACTGTTGACTTTGATGTATCGGACTCAGACTTTGACTTGGATTTGGACTCTGGTTTTGACTCATCTATGTCATCTTTGTCTAACACTTGATCGACCACACTTTTTATCAACTTTGACTCATGATCAGTATCGGACGACGTGTACGTGACATCAATATTTTCTGGCAAGTTATCCGACGGCCCAGACTCCCATTGTAAGTTTATTGCCTTTTCGACTCTTTCGGAATTTGGATTTCGAGGTAAAAATCCATTTTCGACCGGGGGCGGACATCTAGTGTAGACCACACTTGATTTCTTACCAGAAGTCTTCACTTCATCTTTTGTCACAGATTTCTTTTCTTCAGACATTTTCATTTCTTCAAATGTCTTCAAATTCTCCACTACTGGATAAATCCTGTCAACAATAAAAGAAGAACATGAGTAACTGTTTAATAACTTTTTAACTTTCTCAGTCTCTATCTTTTGTGTTGCCAGCTCCAACTCTAAATCAGCACATTTCTTGATATAAAAGTTAGCATCATCCAGCTGTCTAAGATATGCTACTTTCAAAGTATTCATCGCCATTGCTTGTTCACCACTCGAATCAGTATATTTGTTAATTTCTCTGTTCATTGTGTCATACGATTCTTTCAACTTGTGAATATTGTGCAATAACTCATTGTTTTGTTTGATTAACGAATCACAGTTCATGCACTTTTCAGAAATTTCAACTCGTTCTTCAACAATCTCCACTTCATATTCTGGAACTTCTTTGACACTTCTGCTTGATTGTAAAAACTCAGCTCTTCTTCTTTTCTCAGCTTTCGCTTCGTTCTTCAATCTCTCTTCTTCTTCTTCCTCTTCTTTGTTCTTCCTTCGTCTTTCTTCAGCTGCTTCCATGACTTTTCTGCACCTTTCTGCACATTTCAAATCATAAGCATTAGCAAAAAAAACATTAACATTTGAAGTGTCTTTAGAAATCTCTTTGGCCATAAATTCTTGATCTGGACAAAAATTGTCCCAATTGAAACCATCAGCCAGTTTTTCATCATCTTGTTCTGCCAAACACCCTTTGCTGTTTATTGGAACATATTTATCCCAACTGAATCCACCATCATTTCCCAGACAAGCTTTCTTTGAGTCTTTAATCTGCATCATTCCATGTGCAGTTTGTGCCTGATGCAATGCTGGTGGTGTGATTTGATGATAAATCGCCTTTTTGTGATAATCATTGTTTCCAAAAGGATTCTGAGCTCCAGTAGCTTCACGATTTTTGCATTCTCTCTTGAAATGCCCCTTTTCCCTGCAACGAAAACATGTAACTTTGGACTTATCAAAGCCTAAATTTGAAACACTTGCATCAAGAAAATCATTTCTTCCCGTGATTTGTTTAAACTTCTTAGCTCTTCTCATTACACTGGCCATGCACCATTTAATATCCATCAATTCCATTTCCTCAGCATCGATTTGATCGTAATCCTCTTTCGTGAGCATTGGATTACCGATCTTTCCGGCCACAAAACTACTATAGGACTCTAACACCATTCCCAACAAAGACATTTGATTTTTTGCAACTTCTTCAGAATAATCTTGATCACTTTCAAGATTTAATACAATATTGCATTGAAGTTTTCTTCCATTCTTTGTTGCAGAAATGTTTGGATCGAAAGATGAAAATCTAGTGCTGCTTGATCCCTGGGATGATTTCTTTTCAGAAGAATCATTCACACTGTAAGCAGTTTCAATTTTTGGAGAATAATTTGACTTTTCGTTGACACCACCTTTGTAATACAAACTGATATCTTGTTCTCCATCGTAATTCTTCATCCTAGCAATCTTCCTCTGCTCCATCTCCTGAGCTTCCAGATGCTTGATAAAATCTCCCAATGTCATTTTCTTATAATCTGTTTTGTTTGACCGCAGCATCATCAGAAATGTTCCCCATGTTTCATATGGTAGCGCATCTGCAAGTTTTTCAACCAATTCATCAGTATCTTTCTTAACACCAAGTTTCGTCATATTTCTCACCAAGTTACAATATCTATCAATTAATTGCTTGACACTCTCATTTTTCAATCCCCGAAATAAGTCAAATTCCTTTTTCATGAGAGACATCTTATTCCTGAGCATATCGTCACTTCCAGTAAACTTTGCTTCCAACTCTTTCCATATCGAATATGAAGTTCCATCATGTTGAAGCAGTATCAAAATATCTTCTTTTATCGCTTGCTGAAGCAGACTCACCATCAATTTCTCATCTCGATATTTCTTTTTATCTACAGTACTCATTTCTCTAAGTGTTAACGGAGTACCATTCACAACATCGTTCTTTGTGGGCTTAACATACGGTTCTTCAGTGTGTTCCCACGCATCCAAGTGATACGCTTCAACCCAATTTCCAAACCTTTCGGACCATCCATTGTAATCATCAATATCCATGAGTTTGGGTGGTTTCTGAGACGTCCCGGTTTCATTTTCATGCAAAGCATTCTGAGTGATTGTAACTGGACTAGCAAAAGCATTGTAGAACTCGTTCTCCATGTTTCGAACTTTCAAATGAGCTGTATCACGTTGTAAAATACCTGTCGATTACCTAACAAATAAACAAACAAACAAACCACAATCAGTTTAACCGTTTATCAATTAACAGAATAAAACTGGTACTCGAACTTGTGAATTTTCTGTGCGGACTGAATGTTGACCAACTGTGCGGACAGAATGACCCGGTTCGAATTCAATTGACCTGACCCTTCGAAATCTTTGAACTCCAAATCGTATGAACTGGACTTTATCACGCGACTCGACCACGCAAAATGACCTGACTGACACACGTACTGATCAAGCCGAGCAAACCAACTAAACTCCAAACCTTGTGACCTGATTACCGACTAGGTTGTTTGTATATGACTAACAACAATTATCAAGTTTAGAGATCTCGAAACAATTACATGTGCCGACAAACTTTAATGAGAAACTAATACTATTTGACCGCAACATTCACTAATCTGACAACAATTAAAATTCAATATTTCTAATTGACCTACACAATCAATATCACATGCTCACATGCCCATATCGATAAAATTCACATGTAATATTCAGATTTTAAAAATGAGAATCAACTTTGATTGGACCAAAAATATCACTATGCCGACAATTTCCTTACACTACACATGACCGTCACATTATACGAATTGTTCTAATCTGAATTATCATTTACGATGCACACTAATTTACTAGACAACAAGGACTAATTCAAATGCACACAAAAACCGATGTATTCACACTTATACCAACAGCATGCAGCCGACAAAATGATTTATCACATGCAATCACATTAACCAATATATTCTCATGCACTCACAACTCGATATATTCACAAGATGATAAGCTGATTAATGTGTTTTTAAGCAGACAATGGATTTTTCAAATGAACAGCAAGTTTCGATGAACAGCACAATTCAGTTAAGCCATCAGAATATTTCAAGTAAACTGCAGGTTTCAAACAGATATCAACGTATTTTCAAGCGAAATCTACCAGAACAATCAAGCAAAATCAAATGATGTTCTCAAGCGAACTCAACAGATTATCATCAACTTGAAGCGAAAATCAACAGATTATCATCAACTTGAAGCGAAATCATGTAATTCAACATTTCAAGTGAAATTTCAATATATCTTGAAGCGAAATCAAACAGGATTCACATAAATTCAAGCGAAATCTACGATGAAATGTGAACTCTCAAGCGAAATCTAACACAAATCTCAAGCAAAATCTATGAAAACAGTTGCTGATGTCATCATATGTTCGAACAATTGAAGCGAAATCACACAAAATTACAAGTTTTAGACTGATTTTAAACTTGAAACTTTCAAGGATTGATTAAACCATGTATGCGCACAATATATGTGAATTTTGTTCAATTTTGACCGAAAAAAAATTTTGTTTTTCGAAAAGAAAGGTGTAGAAACAGATTTTACGGCTGAATCAACAAGAACTCTTCTTCACTAGCTCTGATACCAATTGTAGGATCGTTTGCAGACCCGAACGAGTCGTTCAGAAGAGTTTATCTTGGTTTCAGAGGCGGAAACTAAGAAACCGAGGTCAATTCAGCGAGATTTCACTTTAAACTGTTGTTGTATTGATAACGAATGCGATTACAGACCTAACAACACTTCGGCAGCACTTCGTGGCTCACTGGAAGAATCTCTAAAAAAGTTACAACTGAAATGACAAATAGCCTATATATAATGAGCTTGATTTCGCTTGAAGTAAACATGAAGACTTCAAGCGAAACCTTTGAAGCGAAATCATCAATAAAAGACTTTTGTCTTCAAGCGAAATCTTCATAATTCATAAATCTGATTTGTAATTTTCATGCAATCTCACGTGTATTTGTAATATGATGTCATTGATGATGTCACCTAGATGATGTCATCATGACATCATGTCTTGATTAGCTCCGCACCGAACCGAGACTCGATACAAGACGAAGACGACAGATGTGTGCACCAACACGATCAGTGGACCGCTGAATGTAAATATCGCAGAGATGATGTCGCGTATTCATTAACTTGGATTGAACTTAAAAACTCATTACCGATGAGTTTTGCCATCCTCACGAACTCCAACAACTCGAGAACGAGTTTTAGAACATCCAACAGGTCGGGGGTGACAACACGGCCCTCACCGCTAGGTTCAAGGAACTTAGCGCCTTGTGCCCTAGTCAAGTTGACCCCACTGACAAAGCCATAGCCAAGTACATCCATGCTCTTCCACCACCCGTTTCCAACTTCGTGGAATCCGCTCAACCGAAAACCCTCGAGGAAACCTACCACTTAGCCGCCAAATTCACCCACAACAGAGTCATGGATGGAACCCTAAAACCCAAGGGTTCTACCAAAAATGTTCATCAAGCCACCACTTAACCAATCGCTGAACACACTCCTTCCAAAGCACCACCAAAGACTAACTCCAATGGTAAAAGGCAGAAGGCTTCGAAACGAAATTTTGTTGTGGTTACTCCACAAAACCCACATCCCCATCAACAACAACTCGCTCTCAGCCAAGGCCTCGAGCCGGCCAAGCGAGCCTACACCGGAACTTTTCCTAAGTGTAGTACTTGCACCTACCATGTGACACCCCGTTGAAACGCTCTCACTTTTACTAGCTTGTCAGTGGCTGCTTTAACTTTCGGGACGAAAGTTCTTAAAACTTGGGGATAATGTGACACTTCGGGTTTTCCCCGAACCAACGGTCGTCTTTAAAATGAATGTATGTGCATAGATATATATTAAATGAGAACTTGTTATTTATTGATGTGCTTTATGTCGATAACGTGTATGTAGCAAATATGTATTGTGTGTAGTATGTATATATATGTATATATATATATACGTGTGTGTGTGACTCGAACCGAACCCGACTCGGGACCAAGAAACACATGGGCCGGTTGGGCCGTAACCTTAGCCCACCC
>JARYGA010019579.1:0-35004 GCA_030545235.1 Helianthus tuberosus
GAATGGCGAAGTGAAGTGATTTGATATCAGTTGTCAATTTACTTGTACAGTTTGTTTTCAAATTTCCTTTAAATGTGTTTGCATTTTAGGGGGAGTAAGAAATTTTTCAGAAAATCTCAGAAAATCCAAAAACAATTGAAAATTTGAAAAAGACAAAAACATGATAAAAATAAAAAATGAGTTTTGTTGTCAGAAAAGAGGAAATGATAGTACATCAGTGGACAGTTACAGTACGCTAAAGAAATGTAATGTTTAAATAGTATTAAACGGTCTCACTGATGATATGCCGATAGGTTTTTAAACATTTAGTAAGCTTTTTCGGGATATAAACTTAAATTCAAACTTGCTTATTTCGTGGGGAACACTACTTGGATATATAGGTAACCCCTGAAATTTCGTTTGAAGGATCCCTCTTTCTGAGATACTAGGTCTTTATGCTCAGTGATATCTGGGGTATTATCCCGGGACTTCTGATTTTGCGGATGCAATGGCCTAGTCCCCGGAGAATACTTTACGCTTGCTTGAAATAAAAGCCTGCCCTCAGCATAAAAATGATGAAACATTGAAAAAATATGCTAATCATGTGCTGTTGTAAAAAAGATCCTCTAAAGGGGACCCACCAAAAGTCGAAGCCGTCATCTCTCTGCTGAACGGAAGTTCTGACCTGAGCTCTCACGGTTCTTCGCATTTAACCCCTTACAGATATCATCTGTGGTATACTCACCTGTAAGACTGAATATTGGGATCTGGATACGGGAGTATATTCAAGAGGTGGGACACATGAATAAGTTTAAGTCCTTAATTCACCTAATTCATATCCTGGATCAGTTGAAATTTGTGTGAGAATTTAAGTGGATCAGTATATCGGCAATCCAAGTGAATTGTTTAATTCTTAATGTGTAACTAAGCTCAACGGTACTTGTGACTTGTCAAAAACTGATATGATCTTCTTACACAAACTCACAAAAATATTGTCTGTAAATAGTTCTTTACTGCATTTCATTTCATTCAAAAATCTAAAAAAGATTTTCAGTGTGTTTTAGCATAAATTTTGAAAAAAAAATCCAAAAAGATTTTCAACAACTGATGTTGGAGAGCTGATTTTCAAAGTTCCGAGTGCAAAACATGATGAGCATGTGGTGAAGGGGAGTTTGTGTTTAAATGTTTAAATGAAAAATGTTGTGTTTGTGTCAACAAGTGGTTCATCAGAGTTTGAATCTGTTACAATCATATCTACCTCACAATAAATGTGGTGTTGTTAAAAGAATTCTGTTAAATTTGAAAATTTACTTTTGGGTAGAGAATGTGCAGGATATCTGAGTGATAGAGAGCCAGGTTCCGATACCTGAAGACTCTGTGATTTCAACAAGCCAGACTGCGATCCCAGCATATCGAAAGGGGGAGTCTGAAGACATCCGAGTAGATAAGATTGTTCGAGGGGAGTCTATTGATGCTGAAGAGGAGAAAGAGATAAATTTTTGAGGATGCTTACATTGTCAGATACTTTGAAGAGAAGCTCGAAGACTGATAAAGACTGAAGACGTTGAAGACTCGACACTTAAGACTCGTCAACATCCGAGGGGGAGTCTGTTGGTGCATGCGTCTGTCGACTTCGTCTTGTATCGAGTCTTGCATTGTTCATGGCACGAAGATCGAGAAAACAAGATAAAAGTTAATTCCGCTTGAATTACTTAATTCCGCTTGAACAATGTTATTCCGCTTGAAGCTAGCAATTCTGCTTGAAGAGGACTTTGGTAATTCCAAGCGGAATTAGTCATGTATTTCCGCTTGAACCTTTAATTTCACTTGTAATGTGATTCCGCTTGAGTCATGTTCAAGCGGAATCAGAAGTCTATATATAGGTGATAGGTTGTGTCATTTGAGGCGGAATTAAAAAGTGTGTTTCTGACGGCGAAGCTCTGTCGAAGTGTCGTCTTGCTGTAAAACTGTTCCATATCAATATAAACGACAGTTAAAAGTGATATCTTGCTGAATTCAACTCATTATGTCTGTTTCCGCCTTTCATTTTGAGTAGAACACCTCTGATCGACTCATTTCGGGTCCGACAACGATCCTACATTATAAGAGGCTTACTACTAGCAGAATGGCTAGGGAAGAAATCAAGTTGAAGATGATGATGAAGATGGTGGATAAAAGCTCTTAATGATGGTCCTTCAAGTTTCAAGGCTTCCAAGCTTCCTAACTATGTTTCTTACACCCTAGGATCTTCTTAGAATGGTGGATAATGGAATGAAAATGGATGGGTGTGTGTGTTGTTGAGGCCGTAGGTAGAGCGGAAAGAAGGAGAAGGAGTTTGTTGTTTGAAGTGTTAAGAATGGAAGTGAATGAAGATCTCATGGTTTATAACACAATCTTACAACAATTGTTTATCTTGTGGTTAAAACGTTTCATATCTAAATGGCATATCAATTAAACTAATAAAAAAATCCAAGAGGTGGGGCCCATGTCTAACCGGCCTTGGATGGGGGTGGGGGTATATGGTTGGGTTTCAAGTGTAAGTTAGTTAATCTAGTTAGGTTTTAAGTGCAAAGTTTAGTATTTTAGGTGTTATAATGTTTTAGGATGAATTATGATGTTCGATGACCATAACTAGCTTCATAACACTAAAACAATGCTTCTAGTAAAAATTTGGTGTTTCAGGTAGTGTCCGGTTGTTTGGTTGGTTACCGGTTCGTTAAGGTGCTAAATTGCGCAGTTTAGTGTGCTTTATGTTCCCTTTTATGACAGTTTTGATTCCCGACACTTAGGAAGGTATTCTGGACCATTAAACCACATTTCTGCATTATATTTCAATGTTTAAATGCTGAAAATTGCTGAATTTTATTGTTTTCTGCAGGATTCTGCAGTTTTAGAGTGTTTCGGGCACTTTCCGGCACTTAAATCATCACTAGGAAGGCAGTTTTGTAATCCCTACTTTCTTACACACTATTCTAGTGTAACTCTTGGTTTCGGGCTCATTCTGTGTCTTAACATCATGTCTGTCTGAGTAACCCTCGTCAGTGCTTCTAGTTTGTCTGGTAACTGTGCAAATTTTGTTTTGTGCACTAATTGAACCATATGGTGTTGCACGCAATAATGATAAATAATCTTGCAACATGTAATGCACTTGTATCTATATGACAGCATTCGGAAAACCATTCATGTCATTAATTAATCAGGCACAGTCATTAATGCACAAATTACTGTTTAACATTGTACGGAATATGTGGAAAAGTGCCAGTTGTCACATCAACACTCAACACTGTGAGCAGCATAATACATATTATGTCGAAATTTGTCCCCAATTTTCGTGTAGAAAAGGGCATCAATGAAAACTGATTCTGATTGATATATTATTTTACATGTAAATCCCTAAATAATCAGAATATGCCAAACAATCAAACTGATTGTTTGCTTATCACAACTTCAAAAAGCAAAATGGTCCCTAAATGTAGATGCTTTATTTTATAGAGTAAACTGCAAAAATGGTCCCTAATGTTTGACCAGTTTTCCCACTTGAGTTTTAAATCTGGGTTCCCGTGGCTTTAATTTTGTTGCCTTTTTCACCCAAAATCAAAATATGGTCAGATTTTTCAGTTAATATCCAACCTTTTTTTTTCTCACTTTTAATGAAGGGCAAAATGATCTTTTAATGTTTTATTATAAGAAAATAAAAAAAAATCAGACTATTTTGCTAAAGGGAGGAAAAAAAAAACAAAAAAAGCGGGATGTTAACTGAAAATTTTGACCATATTTTTTTAATGAAAATGGCAACAAAATTGAAACCATAGGGACCCAGATCAATAGGTTTGAGTTTTGGATTAAAATAACAAAAGTGAACAAACCTTAGGGACCATTTTGGCAGTTTACTCTATTTAAAAAAAAAGTTAAAGCTTTTTTCATAAAGCAATGTGCTTTTGAGCAAGGAAATATACAAAGTTCTGTATGCTTCTATATTTTACCCCATCTCGTGCATGGTATATTGTCAGATATCATTACATTAAACTTGTACTTATATATTTCTCGAATATTAATTTATAAAATTTCTCCCCCTCACTAAAATACTATTCAATTTCTTTTCATTATGTTGGTCCACTTTTTTTTTTACCCCATTTCACTCTCTACTCTTCATTCTTACCTTTCCTTAGCATATTGTACAAACTAATTTTATTTATGTATTTTTTTCAATTCGTTTTATTTTTATGGATATAATGACATGCATTTTCTAAAAGTTTTGTTCATTTTAATAAGGTTTCGAATATTATCAACGACTTTGCCACAACGTACGAGTTTGCGCCGATTTCGTTTTATATATAAACTTTCGAATAAAGTTATATATGTTATTAATGACCTTTTCATCATGCAAGTTCGCTGAAATGTTTGACCTTATTCTTTTCACTATTTTACGCCCCCGCCGTAACACGGGGTCTCAAAACTAGTTATATTATATTATATTATATTATATTATATTATATTATATTATATTATATTATATTATATTATATTATATTATATTATATTATATTATATTATATTATATTATATTATATTAGAAGTTTTGATGAATAGTACTTTAGCTTTTTAAGCAATTATTTTAATTTTTTAAATATTAGTTTATTCATTAATCATGTTGATTTTTTGATTAAATTTCTTTAATATACTCTGTTCGTTAAGTGATTTAAAATAATCTAAATTTAAATATTATGAATTAGCAACTAGTTTTGGCTGCTGCATGTTGCACGCTATGCATAAAAGGTGTTTTATGCATATGTATGTTGTATGGTTAGTTAAGTTTTTATACATTATTCTTGACATACAGTGTTAATTACATGTGAAACGCAAATAAGAACCACAATTCCTTTCTTTTTTCTTTCCCCTGCTCTTGCCACCTCCTCTTTCCTCTGATCTCCACGTGCATTGTCAGTTCATACTTTACACTTGGAAGAAGAAAGAGAGAGAAAATAGATGTCACAAGACAGAGAGAGGGGTGATACGATCCGACCCGACCCGACCCATTGCCTTAATACTACGGTCAAAGTTTCAAGACTTGTAACCCGATGATGTGGATGGGTTGCATGGGTCTAAAATGAAAATGACCTTGAATGGGTTAAAACAATGTGATTTAGCTATAAAGGAAATAAAGACGTTAAAAATCTAATTGGGTGCAATATTTAGCAAAGTAAATGAGCTTAAATTATTATTAAATAATTGAATCAACTAATTTTTTATTTGAACGACTAACTGCTTTCCACGTGTAAACCCACCCTTTTGGAGCTATGTCCAAAGGACGACTACTCGACCACCGCTAGAAAGCGTAGCACACCCCCGATGCCCGGAAACCCCGTGGAATAGGTTAAACCGTGCCCCCCCTCGGACTCGAACCCGGGTAAAACCTCGGGCCAAGCCCTCACCGAGATGTCCAATACCCAGCACCAGCCGGGGATCGAACCGACGCCTCCAATGGAGATAACCGGCCAACCAACCAACCGAGTTTGGGTAATGGACGAATCAACTAATTTGAGTTTCATGGAATCTATCAAATTTGCAGTCTCATACGAGGAATAAAATTGTTTAGTGCAATATATAATGAATTCCAAAAGGCAATTATTTAAAGGAAGCCAAGGAATACGACAAATTGGAGGAACCATTAATTGTATTAGGAGAATATCAAGGTCCATCGCAATGTAGAAGTGGAGGAATTCTTTTGGACGACAATCTATACTTTCTATAAAAAGAGAAATCTGAGTGACATAAGAAAAACTGATGTGGCAGCCAGAAAGCCTGTCCAACAATGCTTTTTTATGTCATTATTGCATTATAAAGCCTAATATATAAAATCAGTTAAAATCTATATAAAACTCTGTCATCCAAAACCTCTGCCCATATCTATACTTTAAAGCCAGCAGAGGTTGAAGGTTCAAGGGATGCGTATATATCAGCAGAGGTTTTGTTGCCGGTAATTTTAAATTCAAAATGCCTGGGAATACGTAATTTGCAATTAATGCATGTCACTCACTCACTTCTATCAATCATCTTCTTATATAAAGGTTTTTTTTTTCTCATTTCCCTCTTCATATTTACACTCTTGTGTTCTCTGCTTTTGTATTTTCATACCACACTTCCAGTGTATCTATCCCTCAAATCACCTCTTCTCAATACTCGACATTTGTTCATAAAGGAAAAGATAAAACCGAAGCTCTCTTTGATCCACTTTCAGAACAAATTTTGGGGATATGTCGTTTGCCTTGATGATGGTAATGTAATATAGAATTATGTTTGTTTTTGTTTTTGATTTTTCGTAATTGTTTTTTATCTGAGTTATGACTAAATGATGATTGTGAATGATTTGAGCAGATGATGAAGATGATTGTTCTACAGTTGTTCCTACCAAATGCAAGAAACTCTCTGCTTCTGCTGCAAGAAACTCTCCAATTACAGATTGTAACAACTCTCATCAAAAGTCATATTTATTTAAATAATTAGTCCAAAAGGAAACCCTAATTAAGACACCCAAGTAATTCTACACAAACCCTAAAATTTTCAGAATTTTCAGAATCAGGATTAGGGCCCCTAAAACTCAGGGGGGTAAAACCCTAGTTACGATTATCCAAATAACTCTCTGCCAAATTCAAAATTTGAGAAACTGTTGACTCAGCAAGCCTACCCATGCACGTAGCTACCCTATGGTAGAATAGGAGGCCTCGCGTCACGCGAAGCCTAGGGCAGGACCCCTCGCGTCACGCGAGTGGGGTAAAAATTTACCTATAAATTGAGGGGTTTAGGACTGGAATCTGGGCACTGAAACGACGTTCAAACTCCAAATCTACGCTGAGTTATTGTTTAAATACTATCACAACACACACGAATCTCGAATCGCTGCAGCAAAACAGGGTAATAACTCGATCGCTATTACGATTCATTGTCCGATCGATCAATATATCCAATGGATGTTTAAGTGCTGCCCACATTAGGGTTATCCTTTGTCATTCGTTGTGATTCCGACAGGATGTTTAAGTACCACCTGAACTCGGGGAATACTCTGTCATTCGTTGTGAATCCGATGGATGTTTAAGTGATTGCACTTTGTCATTCGTTGTGAGAGTTTGATCTCGTGAGTTATCGTAAATGCTGTATTGATTACTAACCCAGCTTTGTGTGCATTGTTGTTTAAATTAGGTTAACAAGGCTAATCCATAGACTAGACTCTATCCGTGTTAAATCTGCAATGTGAGTCATTCTCTTTTTATCAAATCTATTTACAAAAGCATGTTTATTTTCAAAGATTATAATTACAGTGATTAAGTTTATGTAATCACCAAGTTACAGCCGGTATGTGGGGTGTTGTATACATTACTTGATAATCTTCACCATTGGGGCAGCCAAGGGGTGATATGACCATAATCACAGACACCATTGGACGAATGGGCCAATGGGTCGAGTGACAAAGTACTGTGGGTAGTTGGTTGATATCAGAAACATTGTAATCTTCCTTAATACTGTAAATTATAACAAACAGGTTGTTTTAGTAAATAGAATGATTCACTCAGTATTTCCCGCTGACAAAACCTTTTTCAAACATGTTTCAGGTGATCTGTTGTAATTCAGGAAAGGTGCTGTGGAGCACTGCAAGCTTAAGAAAGTGGCTCATTAGAAAATAAAGAAATATGTTTTGTAAAATAAAGATTTCTTCGTGAAATCATAAGTATTGTAAATTACCGGGGTTTTATCCCGAATTGTGAAATAAAATAATCGGGAAAATTTTAGCTTTAAAAAAGATCCTGATGATAAACTTCCGCTGTTAAACTCAATTAAATAAATACCACGGGATTTCTGTCCCGCGGCTCCTGAAACGGGTCAAACCGAGTCGGGGGCCGTGACAGAAAAAGGTGGTATCAGAGCCACTGAGTTAAGCTAATTATGTATTTAGAAATACTTAATTTTTCCTGATTACTATTAAGTGATTATGTGTTTTATTAACTGACTATTTGATAGTTACAGTATGTGTAAGCAAAAGCTTTCGAATATCTATCTTAAATTAGATAGGTCAGCTAACGAGAAGGGAAGTTCGTCCCAAACAAAATCCTCAAATCCATCTGTGATTCCTGATGAAGGAATATTTGTGCGATAAGCACAATATGAGGAACCACTTTCTCCTAGTAAAAGAAGTCTGATTATTAGGAAAAGTAAAGAGAAAATAAAGAAAGCCAGAGAGAAGAAAGTTAAACAAGAAACTCAGGAATTAATCAGTAAATCACCATGGGAAGACAATTTAGACGAAAAATGGGCAGATCTATATATGCTAGCTACAGTAGCAGTAAACGCAGATCTTTAAATGACTTGTTTCAGTTTTAGCAAACCATACTATCCACAAGCTAGAAAATCTATCCAGTAAATAAATAAATTTACAATAAAACATAGTATGTTTTAAATTTTAGTTTTTTTGTAAGTTATATGGTATGCAATAATATGTGAAGGTTATTTTTGAAAGTTGTGATTAATTATTTTTACATATATGTTAAAACAGCATGAATGAATTATCTGGAGCTTTAGAGAATCTCAACCTTACCCTGTACACATAGAAGTTTCTAAAGAATTTACTGGGTACTTTCCTGATGTGGAACAACCTATAGAATTCAACGCTCCACCTCTGAAAAAGCCAAAACCAAAGAAAAGAAGGAGATACGTGTGGGGGAGTCGTTTACGTAAGAAAAAGCCAGTTAAGAAACTTCCTAAAATAAATAATCCCTTAGAAAATGGAAAAGAAATTGAAACCGGGGAAAATTCGAAACCGCAGGACTTGGAGATAGAAGTGGGAGAAGATGCTAGAGAAATGGGAATGCAATTTGAGGAATATTCTAAGGAAATAGAAATGGAGGTTGGAAAAGGTTCTAGACAAACTAAAATGGAAATTGGAGAAAGTTCTAAAACAACTCAAGAAATGACATTTCAGGAGGAAATAGATTTGCTGTGATACTATTCAGCCTGTCAATACAAATGTTTTTAATCGTCCTATTGATACCCAAATCCCCATAAATCTTGAACCCGCAATCCCAGAACCAATAATCCATACTCAACCTGTAGAAATGGACGAGTGGTGGACAAATGATTGGCAATTCCAAAACATTGTCAACAGTCCTTATTCCTTTCTTCCGCAATTCGATCCAGAACCCCTACCAAATCCACCAATGAGTAACGAGAATATGGCTGAACTTCACCATTTTGGTGAAGAATTGATGGATGCTAGAAATAGGATTCGAGAGATAGGAGGACAAATTGCATGGAAATATGATGAAAGGGAGCTTCGTTTTTAGGAAAACAAGTGACGAGAGAGAAGTGGGTTATAAGTCTGTATTTGTATAATAACAGTAATACTAGTCAGTATGTGTGAAATAACCAATAAAACGGTTGTATATAGAAGCATAATAGAATCTATAAAATGGAAATTTTAGAAAAAAATTACAATTTTATTTGTATATTTATTTACGTGATTACGTGTAATTAATTGTGACATTGGACTATTTCTTATGTTATACTAATTGTTTATTTATAAATTAATTATCAGATGGCAAACATTGGTAATGAACCAGTAAATGAAGTAAATCAATCTGAGCCAATTCAAGAAGAACAATTGTTAAATAGGCAAGATATAGAGGATATTGTAGCACAAGGAATAGCCAATGCTATTCCAGCAATTGTTGCTGCTGTTCAAAAACCTGTTAAACCTCAATCAATTATTCCTAGTAAACGTACTCAATGCGACAATTTTAGTAATAGTATAAACGAAGGCGGGAATCATGTTAATAATAATAATGATCTGCAAGCCCCAATTTTCAAGAAAACGAAAGCTGCAACACCTGGTTGCACTTATAAAGAATTCCTTGCCTGTAAACCAACTGAGTTTGCAGGTAACGAAGGGGCTATTGCAGCACTGCGTTGGTTAGAGAAAACTGAGGCAGTAATTGTTATAAGTAAATGTGTTGAGGAAGATCAAGTTATGTATGCTTCCAATCTGTTTAAAGAAGGGGCGTTAGAATTGTGGAACACTGTGATACAAGCAAAAAGAAGGATTGAGGCATATGCCATAAAATGGGAAGAATTTAAGAATCTTGTAGAAAGAAAATTATGTCCCGAGTATGAAAAAGATCAAATGGCAAATAAGTTCCTAAACCATCGGATGGTTAATGTGGACTGTCGAGGATATACTTCGACATTCTTTGAATATGCTAGGGTGGTACCAACACTGGCTTCGCCCGAACCGGTACTCATTTCTCGCTATATTTGGGGATTAATTAGTGAAATCCGCAATATCGTTAAAGCTGCGAGACCTCGCACTATTGACGATGCAGTGGAATTAGCCAACACCCTAACTGATGAATTGGTACGCACAAGAGATGAAAATAGGAAAAAGGAACTGGCTCAGAAAATTACCCAAGGATTTTGAGTAGGTAATAATAGAAACTTCAAGAGAAGAGGAACGGGGCAATCTTCAAATCCACCTTTCTGCAGGAATTGCAAAAGGAAACATTATGGAAGATGTAATGTAACCTGCAATCTTTGCAAAGCTGTAGGACATAGTGAAGAGAACTGCAGAAAGAAAACCATAATCTGCTTTAACTGTGGAGAAGCAGGGCATTATAAAACAGAATGTCCTAAATTGGCCAAACCAGCAGACAACAAAGCCAAGGCGACAGACGGAACTATTAAGAAGAATGCCAGGGCATTTCAGCTGACCACTCAAGAAGCAGAACTCATCCCAGATGTGATAGCGGGTACGTTCCTAGTTCACAACGTATACGCAAAAGTATTATTTGACTCTGGTGCAAACCAAAGTTTTATAAATACTTTATTCTGTCAAGCTCTTAAGTTACCTTTAACCAACATTAGTCAGATTTTTACAGTCGAAACCGCAAATGGGAATTCGGTTAAAATAGATCAGGTTTTGCAAAAAGTAGAAATAGAACTTTCAGGTCATAAATTTTCTGCAAATCTGTTACCTATGAAATTAGCTGAATTTGATATTGTGTTAGGAATGGATTGGTTAATAGCCAACCATGCTCGTATCCTTTATGATAAAAATTCTGTAGAAATTCAGGCAACTACTGGAGAAGTAATCACGATTACAGGAGATAAACCACGTAAGCCCATGAAGTTCATATCAGTAATGAAAGTTGCTAGTTATGAACGAAAGCAAGGAATAGTATATATGATTTCGGTCATCATTAATACTAAGAACAAAGAACTTAAGGAGATCCCTGTAGTCTCAGAATACCCAGATGTATTTCCAGAAGAGTTAACAGGATTACCACCAGATAGGGAGGTAGAATTTAGGATTCATCTAATTCCTGGAACTACACCGATAGCTAAGGCACCTTATCGGTTAGCTCCTACTGAAATGTTAGAACTGAAAACACAATTAGATGAATTACTAAGTAAAGGATTCATACAACCTAGTTCATCCCCTTGGGGAGCACCAGTGTTGTTTGTAAAGAAAAAGGATGGTTCGATGAGAATGTGTATTGATTATAGAGAATTGAATAAGGTTACAATTAAGAATCGATACCCATTACCTAGGATTGATGATCTATTTGATCAACTCCAGGGAGCTAGATATTTCTCTAAGATCGATTTACGCTCCGGATATCATCAATTGAAGGTACAAGAAGAAGACATACCTAAGACTGCTTTCAGAACTAGGTATGGTCATTATGAGTTTACAGTCATGCCCTTTGGGTTAACGAATGCACCTGTAGCATTCATGGACATGATGAATAGGATCTGTAAACCATATTTGGATAAATTTGTAATTGTTTTTATAGACGATATACTTATTTATTCCAAAAGTCAGACAGAGCATTGTGAACACCTTCATGCACTCTTAACTTTGTTAAGAAAAGAAAAGCTTTATGCCAAATTCTCGAAGTGTGAATTTTGGCTAAAGGAAGTGCAATTTTTAGGACACATGGTAAATCATGAAGGAATTCATGTAGACCCTGCTAAAATAGAGGCAATTACCAATTGGAAGGTTCCACAAACTGCAATGGAAATTAGTTGTTTTATAGGTTTAGCTGGGTATTATAGACGGTTTATTAAGGATTTTTCCAAAATAGTTGTACCATTAACTAAGCTAACCTGTAAAGCCATTAAGTTTGAATGGGGACCTAAGCAAGAAGAAGCCTTTAGGATTTTGAAGCAGAAATTAACAAATGCTCCAATCCTAGCTTTACCAGAAGGAACTGAGGATTTTGAAGTATATTGTGATGCTTCAAAACTAGGATTAGGATGTGTACTTATGCAACGCAAGAAGATAATTGCGTATGCTTCAAGACAATTGAAAAAGCACGAAGAAAATTATACAACTCATGACTTAGAATTAGGAGCTGTAATTTTTGCCCTTAAGATTTGGAGACATTATCTTTACGGAAGTAAATTTACTGTTTATACCGACCACAAAAGTTTAAAATATATTTTTGGGCAAAAAGAGTTAAACATGAGGCAAAGAAGATGGATGGAAATCCTAAGTGACTACGACTGTGATATTCAATATCATGAAGGAAAGACAAATGTAGTTGCAGATGCCTTAAGTCGTAAGTACCATGAGAAGCAACGAAGAGTTCGTGCTCTCAGATTAAATCTACAGTTAGATTTAATGGAACAAATAAAGAATGTTCAGGAAACAGCAATCAAAGATGATGCTGAAGGAATGAAGGGACAAATAAAAGAATTAGAGCAAGGAGCTGATGGAATTTGGAAATTCCACAAAAGCAGAATTTGGGTACCGAAGCAGGGAGAATTAAGAAATAAGATTTTAGAAGAAGCTCATAAATCTAGGTATACTATACACCCTGGACACAATAAAATGTACCAAGATTTAAGAAAGAATTTCTGGTGGATAGGCATGAAAAAGGATATAGCTCGATATGTTTCTAAGTGTCTTACTTGTTCACAAGTTAAGGCAGAACAATAGAAACCTTCAGGTCTACTACAACAGTTAGAAATGCCTGTATGGAAATGGGAACTTATAACAATGGATTTTGTTACTAAGTTACCCAAAACCAGAAAAGGTAATGATGCGATTTGGGTAATTGTAGATCGATTAACCAAATCTGCTCACTTTCTATCTATGAAAGAAACCTTTAGCATGGAAAGATTGGCAAAGTTGTATGTAGATAAAGTAGTATCCTTACATGGAGTTCCACTCTCCATTGTATCAGATAGAGATAGTCGTTTCACTTCTCATTTCTGGAAAAGTTTCCAAGAAGCAATGGGAACTCGACTAAACCTAAGCACTGCATATCATCCTCAAACGGACGGGCAAAGTGAAAGAACAATCCAAACTCTAGAAGACATGCTCAGAGCATGTGTAATAGATTTTGGCGGAAATTGGGACGACCATTTACCATTAATTGAATTCTCCTATAATAATAGTTATCATTCAAGTATTGAAACTGCCCCATTCGAGGCACTATATGGAAGAAAGTGTAGAACTCCAGTATGTTGGGCAGAAATAGGAGAAAGTCAATTGTCAGGTCCTGAGATTGTGCAAGAGACAACTGACAAGATTACTCAAATCAAGGAAAGGCTGAAGACGGCTCGAGATCGCCAGAAGAGTTATGCAGACAATAGATGCAAGCCATTAGAATTCCAAATTGGAGACAGAGTACTGTTGAAAGTTTCTCCTTGGAAAGGAGTAGTCCGATTCGGTAAGAAAGGAAAGCTAAGTCCAAGATACGTAGGACCATTTCCTATGATCCAACGTATAGGACCAGTTGCTTATCGTTTACAATTACCAGAAGATTTAGCTGGAGTACATGATGTATTTCATGTATCCAATCTCAAGAAATGTCTATCAGACGAATCTTTGGTAGTACCTCTTCAAGATATAGATGTAAACGAAAAATTAAAATTTGTTGAGAAACCACTTCAGATAGAAGATCGAAAGGTGAAATTTCTCAAGCACAAGCGACTAGTTATAGTTAAAGTCAAGTGGGATTCAAAGAGAGGAGCTAAATACACTTGGGAGTTGGAATCTGAGATGAAGAAAAAGTATCCCTATTTATTCCAGTAAATCTCGAGGACGAGATTTTATTAAGGTAGGGAGAATGTAACAACTCTCATCAAAAGTCATATTTATTTAATTAATTAGACCAAAAGGAAACCCTAATTAAGACACCCAAGTAATTCTACACAAACCCTAAAATTTTCAGAATTTTCAGAATCAGGATTAGGGCCCCTAAAACTCAGGGGGGGTAAAACCCTAGTTACGATTATCCAAATAACTCTCTGTCAAATTCGAAATTTGAGAAACTGTTGACTCAGCAAGCCTACCCATGCACGTAGCTACCCTATGGTAGAATAGGAGGCCTCGCGTCACGCGAAGCCTAGGGCAGGACCCCTCGCGTCACGCGAGGGGGGTAAAAATTTACCTATAAATTGAGGGGTTTAGGACTGGAATCTGGGCACTGAAACGACGTTCAAACTCCAAATCTACGCTGAGTTATTGTTTAAATACTATCACAACACACACGAATCTCGAATCGCTGCAGCAAAACAGGGTAATAACTCGATCGCTATTACGATTCATTGTCCGATCGATCAATATATCCAACGGATGTTTAAGTGCTGCCCACATTAGGGTTATCCTTTGTCATTCGTTGTGATTCCAACAGGATGTTTGAGTACCACCTGAACTCGGGGAATACTCTGTCATTCGTTGTGAATCCGATGGATGTTTAAGTGATTGCACTTTGTCATTCGTTGTGAGAGTTTGATCTCGTGAGTTATCGTAAATGCTGTATTGATTACTAACCCAGTTTTGTGTGCATTGTTGTTTAAATTAGGTTAACAAGGCTAATCCATAGACTAGACTCTATCCGTGTTAAATCTGCAATGTGAGTCATTCTCTTTTTATCAAATCTATTTACAAAAGCATGTTTATTTTCAAAGATTATAATTACAGTGATTAAGTTTATGTAATCACCAAGTTACAGCCGGTATGTGGGGTTTTGTATACATTACTTGATAATCTTCACCATTGGGGCAGCCAAGGGGTGATATGACCATAATCACAGACACCATTGGACGAATGGGCCAATGGGTCGAGTGACAAAGTACTGTGGGTAGTTGGTTGATATCAGAAACATTGTAATCTTCCTTAATACTGTAAATTATAACAAACAGGTTGTTTTAGTAAATAGAATGATTCACTCAGTATTTCCCGCTGACAAAACCTTTTTCAAACATGTTTCAGGTGATCTGTTGTGATTCAGGAAAGGTGCTGTGGAGCACTGCAAGCTTAAGAAAGTGGCTCATTAGAAAATAAAGAAATATGTTTTGTAAAATAAAGATTTCTTCGTGAAATCATAAGTATTGTAAATTACCGGGGTTTTATCCCGAATTGTGAAATAAAATAATCGGGAAAATTTTAGCTTTAAAAAAGATCCTGATGATAAACTTCCGCTGTTAAACTCAATTAAATAAATACCACGGGATTTCTGTCCCGCGGCTCCTGAAACGGGTCAAACCGGGTCGGGGGCCGTGACACAGATCTTTGTGCTTCACATAATTGTTCCTGCATCATTGTTCCAACATCGTTGAAAGTATGTTTTTTTTTGTAATTTTGAAATTTTAAAGTTTGAACTGATCTACTCTAATTCTCGCTTTATATTTCAGTCTAATCACAGTTGTTTGAATTTCATACAATCATCTACGGGTTATTTTAGGTTTGTGGATTTTTTTAAACTGTTGATAATGTTGATAATTTTTATTTTAAACTGTTGATATATTTCAGCTCTGTTTTCTTCGAGCGACCAGTGGTAGAAGCATTTGTGGAGCCAGAATGGTTTTAGAATATGGATATTGATAGTATTAAATTAAATACAAAGAAAGATTAAACACTTAATATGAATTTATGTTTGTTTATATTAAATGTACACGTTTTCCCTCCTAGATTATTAAATGTACGGTGAAAATAATCTGGGTTATGACTAAATGATGATTATAAATGATTTGGGCAGATGATGATGACGATTGTTCTACAGTGGTTCCTACTAAACGCAAGAAACTCTCTGCTTCTGCTGTAAGATAAGATTTTATTTAATAAGATATATAAGTAGATTCTGTTTGTTTTTTCCTGCCCTTTTTGTATTAAAAGATGCATAAAGTTTGGAATTTTGATGTATAGAATGTATACATATAAGATGCATACAGTTCTGCAGACTCCGTTGATTTAAAGCAACGCTTTATCAAGCAAGTTGAGGATTAAGTATATGAGGATATGGCTACTCTTCTAGAGCTGAAGAGGTGTTTTGATTGACTGCATCTTGTTCTGTTCACGAGAGACCAGGTTTCCAGAAACCTGATAGCGATGCCTTCAACTTCCGTGGAGTTCATGGCGATGCTCAAAGATATACATCGAGAGGTTCAGTACTCGATGGAGTTGAAGCTAAAATTTCTTAATTTTTGCTGTTAGTTTCTTAAATTTCTTAGTGTTGTTGTTAGATTTTAAAGTTTCGTTGTTTAGTACTCGATGTAATTGTTGATATTTTAATGTCATAAATAAATTTTAATCCTATTAATCTTTGTGGAGCATTTTATTTTTACTAATTTTAGGGTGCATAAGTATTATTAGATAATTTTTAATATCATCTGAGTATTGCAGATCGATATTGATGTAGATGTGAAATTGTCTCTGAGTTTGATCTAGATTATGTTGATGTTGAATTTTGCTTGAACAATTTTTTGAAGAATTATAAAGAATAAATTTTTGTTACTGTATAGATCTGTCAAAGTTAAAGTTTGCCAAAAGAGAACATCTGCTCGAAATCATCGTCTGTTGATGATGAAAGCATAATAATGTCTTCAAAACATCAAAAGTCCATTCTTAAAAAATAGCTAAAAAGTCTGTTGATATCTATATGTTTTTTAAACCTCTGTTTGGCTAAAAAGTCATCCACTGCTAAAGGGTGTTGTCTGTTCTCATAAGTTCTATTTAATCTAATGACTGTTGACTTGCCACTGTTGCCAACATATGTTGTTGCCTAACAGAGGTTCTCAACATACGTGTCCGCTGAAGTGGTAGAAGCATGTGTTTACCATGTAGAGTATTGTTGGTCTTTAAATGAAGAGATTTTTATTATTTTTTTATGCCAGAGGTTTGAAATTTTATTATTTTTTTATTATTTGGTAAGTCAACAATTTTTTGAAGAATTTCCTCCTCTCAATTACAAATACTCAACATCTGTTACTCTAAACGTCTGTCAAAGGTAAAGTCTGCCAAAGAGAACATCTATTTGAAGTGATCATCTGCCAATCTAACGACTGTTGACTTGCCACTGTTGCCAACATCTATTGTTGCCTAGCAGAGGTTCCCAACATCCGTGTCTGCTGAAGTTGTAGAAGCATGTGTTTACTATGTAGAGTATTGTTGGTCTTTAAATGAAGAGATTTTTTTATTATTTTTTTATGCAAGAGGTTTGAAATTTTATTATTTGCTAAGTCAACAGTTTTTGAAGAATTTCATCTCAATTACAAATACTCAACATCAGCTACTCTAAATGTTTGTCAGAGGTAAACTCCGCCTAAAGAGAACATCTGTTTGAAGTGATCCTCTGCTGATGAAGACATAGTCTGAAGAAAGTTTGAAGAAGCAAAGGTCTGCTATGGGTCAACAGATCTTAAAGAACAACAGATGATATTCAATAGATGCTGCTCAACAGAGGTTTTCAATGTAATAGTGCTTAGGTTAATAGCAGATGTAGGAAGTTTGTTAGGCTATTAGATGTTTTGTATTAAAATCTGTTGTTTTTAAATATAAATTTACATGTTTATGTTAAATGTACACGTTTTTTCCTGCTAGATTGTTTAACCTACAGTGAATTGAAATCTGACCTTCCGGCTGTAAGATATTTCACTATATAATATCATTGATTTAGATTATGTTGATGTTGAATTGTGCCTGCACAGATGTTTGGCAAGTCAATAGTTTTTTTGAAGGATTTCCTCCTCTCAATTCCAAATACTCAACATCTGCTACTCTAAATGTCTGTCAAAGGTAAATTTTGCCCAAAGAGAACATCCGTTTGAAGTGATCATCTGCTGATGAAGACAAAGTCTGAAGAAAGTTTGAAGAAGCAAAGGTCTGCTATGGGTCAACATATGTTAAAGAACAACAGGTGATATTCAGTAGATGCTGGTCAACATAGGTTTTTAATGTAATAGTGCTTAGGCTAATAGTAGATGTAGGGAGTTTGTTAGTCTATTAGATGTAATTGCAGTCTTTATAAAGCCATGATGGTGAAAGCATTCTTCCCATTGTGTCTGAGTTTGATTTAGATTATGTGGATGTTGAATTGTGCCTGAACAGATATTTCGTAAGTCAACAAATTTAAAAGACAATTGTTGAAGTTTTGAAATGCGATTTATGGTAAATAAATATTTATAGTGTTTAAAATGAGTCTTGTGGTAAATGAAGAGGTTAATTGTAATTATGATAACCTGTTTTTTAAGGTTTATTTAATCATTACCGCCTTCATTGGGTATATAAATAAATTTGTTTTCCTTACGTTGGGAAACTGCTTTCATCATTACCGTCTTCATCCATCTACTCAATCATCTTCAAAGTTTTTTGTTTATCAATATCATTACAATCTCTTAGGCTTTCAAACACCCATTTGTTCACCGCAAAATCAAGACACAAACCGAAGCATCGTCGCATCACATTCTTTAACAGTAAGTTAGTCTCACTTGACATCTGTTAAAATGTCCCTTTTTTATGATTCTCTTGAGATTTTACAATCAAATTATGAATCCTAAAGTTAATCAAGAATACTGATTAAAATTTTATTTCCACAACAATGCATGTTATCTAATCTGAAAATTCTTTGTGTTAAATGTCATTGTAGTTACTCTGTTCATCAAAATTATGATCGGTTTTGTAGTTACAAATATGATGTTTGTTTTTAAAATTTTTGGTATATTTATATATAGTAACATCCTTATTTCTTATTTATAAACATTTACATATACAATTATATTTTATTTGTTGTATTTTTTATTGTAGAACATATAGATCATAAAATGGAAAACATTGGGTTTCAAATGATCGTTGATGAAATTTTCACAAGGCTCCCTGCAGAAGTTATTGGTCGTTTGAAATGTCTTTCTAAAAATTTTCATAGTGAACTGTCAAGTCATGCATTTGAGATGATGCATTCTCGCCGAATTGGAAAATCACTACAAAAGAAACTACTCTCCTTTAAAGACACGTCAATTGTCGTGGACAACATAGTAGCTGGGAATTTGGATGTCGTTACAAGTAAAACCATAAGTTTTCCTAACAATGTCCACCATACCTTCTTACGTATTCTATCGTCATTTAATGGGTTGTTGTTAGTTTGCAATGAACGGATTTGCTGTGAGCTGATCCTTTGGAATCCAACAACCAGGCACTATAAGTTTTTGTCTGACGACTACTTTAATAATAGTTATGATCGAAACTCTGATACAGGTGGAATGTATTTTGATGAATCCAATGATCTGAAAGTGCTTCACATCAGATGTTACCGTAATGTGGTTACTGCTCGTGTATACTCACGACGTCGTGAGTCATGGAGAACAATAAATTTCATGAGTGTAAATAATTATGGTTCAAGCAGTTATTCATGGTCTCCCAGAATTTTTTCCGGTAAAACCATAACTTTTATGGTTTCAATTTATTGGTATCCACCAGGTGAGAGGAACATAGTTGCTTTCGATGATCTTTCTGAGACTTTCAGAATGCTTCGTTTTCCCAAGAGTATCGGAGTCAATCCTTGCCAAGGGCATTTTTTTTTACCATTGCAAAGAAGATGCATTTGATTGTTGTTGGAAAGTTTGCTGAGCTAACTGCTGATTTGCTCAAATATGAAGAAGAAGGCTGGATCAAGGTGTTTGCTTTCAATGATCCTCGTGTAGATGATTATGTAGATAGGCGCCGGAGGACTAATATAATTGAAAACAACAAGTGGCTTATAACAAGCATTTGGGGGGGTTATGGTTGAAGTTGATCTGAGCAATGAAGTTTTGAAATACCTCCAACATGTTGACAACTACAATGGTCCGAAAGGAGCTTTATTTATCGAGACTACTGTTTCGCCCATCGATTAGAAATTATTATGCTGTATTTTACTGAATGGTATTTGTTTTTTCGAACTTTCTTTATTATATAGTATTTTTTATACTAATTTTGAGAGGAAGCAAATAGCTTTAAAATGACTCACATCTACAATGAAAGGTAGGATTTAGACATATTTTATATAGTTAGCTCTGTTTGACACTTTCATATTTTATATAATTAGTTGTGTTAAAATTATTAACCATGTTTGTTATTTAAATTAATTAAATAAATATTTAGGGTTGAGAGTTTAAAAGCTTGTAATAGTGGCAAAGGTCTGTTTATCTTTTGAAAGCTCTGTTGTTGTGAACATATGTTTGAAAATAAAACAGTGGTTTCAAAACAGCGTTTTGTAGAGGTTGAAGGTGGTTGAAACGACTGTTGAGTTAAAACAGTGTTTTTTGGAGAAAGAACATGCTTGAATGCAAATGTTATTTCGTTCACAAAGATTAATAAATCGTATATTTTTGAATTTTTTTATACTCTAAACTTTAATTATTTACCGACTGACTTATCTATTTATAAATCTGACCATGTTCACCATTTATATGTGTTATGCATGGTTTTCTAAAAGCCACCTGTGTTTGCACACGGGTCTTAGCACTAGTTTTAATAAAAGAAGATACCAAACTACCACTGCCTATCTTGTCTTTATTTTTGGGTCTGGTCATATGTCGCTAAGGATGTTGGGCTGATTGGGTCACGATTCACTTGGGCTTAGATATCATAAATAATTGTGATTTTAACTCAAAACACAATGAGTATAGTAGCGGTCGTTTAGGGATGATCTGTATTTTTATATACAGAACTTAAGGAAAAAAAACCCTACTGTTCGAACTAGGGGAGAAGAAAAAAAAGATGATTTGGAAGAAAAGAGAAGGCTTGGAATCAAAAGATTGGATCTAGGAGCGATACGAGTTCGGTTTAGACTTGTTTATTCATACCTTTAAACATTGAATTCATGTTTTTCTTTTATTTGATTCGTGAGTTGAACATGTTTTTTTATTACTATGAGTACCTAAATTTGTTATAGTTGCATAGGTCGATGAACTAGATGATTGTTTGATTGAATAATTTTTGGTTTTGAATGAATGTGTTAATTTACATGTTATAACTTAGAAACTCGATTCTAACTATTTGCATGTTGGTATTGATGGGTTTAATAATATATTTGTTGGTTCCATTGCTCTAGATACTTTGAAATATACTTTAAAGCCGGGAGTCAATATAGGTTGTTAATCTTTCATTCTAGACCTTGAAGATGAGAAATCTAATTCAAGTTTAATAATTATTAAAACCAATAGATTAAAACGTGTAATCGCTTCTAGAGGTGAGAAATCTAATCTAGAATTGCTAGGTTATTAGTTAGGTGTTGTTTGATAGTTTGGGTTGCCGATAGCTCGGATTCATCTATTTACTTGTGTCTAGAGTTTCATAGGGTTTCGGTATTCTTAGTTGTTTCAGCTTCATAATTTGAGGGTTTAGTACATATATTACTATATACCGATAGTTGTGGGACTTGGTGGTCGATAACTCGAGCCGATCCATTTTAGCATTTCATCACTTGTCATACTGTTGGGTTCGATTTACCTTTCGGTGGTTTATCGGGTTAGACAGAGTCTTCATTCAAAACCAAGGTTGGGATTCTATTCATGAGTCTAGGGATTCTTGCCTAGGTAACCTACTTTCCTATCATCGTTGCTATCACCTTAGTAGCCTTCAGCCCGCGTCTTGGTAATTTAAAACCTTTTTTAATTTAGGATATTATTAGTTAGTTAATTAGAAAAATCCCAAAAAACACAAATTAAACCAATTAAGTAATTAGTTGAGTCAGAGTCTAGTTAGCGTCGCTAGTGTCTCGTGGGTCCAAAAACACAAATTAAACCAATTAAGTAATTAGTTGAGTCAGAGTCTAGTTAGCGTCGCTAGTGTCTCGTGGGTTCGATACTCAAACTTCATAAGGCTTTACTACGTACGATAGATACACTTTCCTGTTAGTGGTCTAGCATTCAGAGAGTCTTAGGGGCTGTTTGTTTAGCTCTTAATGGGGCTCTTAATGGTTCAGACCTCTTACTGGTTCAGCACTTAATGGTTCAGACTGTTTGTTTCGTAAACAAATGTCTGAATGGTTCAGACATTTGCCTCTGAATGGTTAAGCATTATACTAAGTCTGAATGGTTAAGACCTCTAATCTGAAATGGTCAGACATTTTCCTCTGAATGGTTAAGCATTATACTGGCTTATAATGGTTCAGACCTCTTACTAGTTCAGCACTTAATGGTTCAGATCTCTTACTGGTTCAGCACTTAACCATTCAGATGTTGCCAAACAGCCCCTTAGTTTAAAATTTTAAAACTAGGGTGTCTATATTAGGTTAGTTGTAACGCCACGCTTTTCGCAGCTTTCCATTTTTAGAAAGATCGTATCGTAATTCTATTTTCGGAAAGTTGTTTCTCTTGTAATCGTATCCTATTTCGAATCATTTTAAATCCGAGACTTTGATCGTAATAAAATTGATCTTCTATATGAAATATACATTGTTTATACATGTTTATACCTTGATATATACATTCGTTTGATACATGATTCATGAATCTCATAAATGAAATTTTCACTCGCAAACAATGATCGTGTATTCGTAGTTTCAAACTGACCATACATATAAATGCTTGATTATTCAATTACAAGACTAACGTATATATTTTCCACTTATTTGAAACCTAAACATATATTATACATACTCGATTTCTACATAGTCACATGTTTCCTCCTTTTTCTTACTTAAAAACATGTATATTATACATTTTAGACCTTGTTACATGTTAGATACTTATTAAACAACATGTAACACTTTAATAAACAACAAATACCTAACTAATGTTGTAAAAAAAAAGGTTAAAGCTGGTCGAATTTTTTAAAGTTGTTTTGTTTTAATGTTATCTCCCAACTACTTGCACTTAATGCCCAACCAACTTAACCCTAATTGCTCCCATATATAAACAACACTTCCCCACCCTTTTACCACATTACAAACACTCTAAACCTCTCAAAAACACTCCTAAACTCGACTCATTTTCAGCAGAATTGAGCTGAAACTTTCAACCATTCTAAGTGAGTTTTAACTCACTTCTTCTACTATTTTCTTCTCCTTTCTTCTTCTAAATCACTTGGATTGTTAGTGCATTAATCTGTCGTCTTCGTCTTATGTCGAGTCTCGGTTGCGTTGCGGATCTGAACAAGTGTGACATCATATATGTGACATCACATATATGACATCACATCATACATCAGCACATGAAACGAATTTAAAAGTACATATAAGACAAAAGATCATATGTCTCGTGTTTAAATAGTACATATCTGAATCGGCAACATACCTATTTTAAACCTCTAGGAAGGTTTTCACAAGTTTTCTTGGGAAAATAAAGGTGAAACCTCACCATTTTTTAGGTCTAAAGTGTACTTTAAATTCTGCTTGTTTTTGTCTTTTTATATGTTCATGTTTTTGATATAAACTTGGTGGAATCTTGTTTCCACCAAGTCACAACTTAGTCAATGGTTGTGGGTTTGTGTTAGGATGATTTCCATCAAAGTTTTGGGTTCAAACACTCATTTTAATTCTGTTTATACATCTTCCATATGATGAACTTGTGACTTGTAAGGTTTTGGATGATGAAAGCAAGCACGAGACATCATCTTCCATATGTTGAACTTGTGACTTGTGAAGCGTGAACAAACGAAAGCTTTCGCATTCCAAACTAAGTTCCACTCCTTCATTTGAACCTTGTGAACACTCTTGTGACTTGCTAGAATAGATTTACTTTCTTGTTATTCATGACCCTCCGAACCATCTTCGTGATGGTTTGTGTAGTGGTGATCATATAATGAGGTTTTAACCTCCATGCTTGACATACACGATACTACATGATAATCTATGATTGGACTTAGTTTTAGGATGTTATTATTACTATATAAACTATACGTATCTATATAAAACATGGTTGAATTTGTGATGGCAATCGAGTCATGATTGTTCGTCATAAACTTAGGCTAAGATATCTAAGATTCTAAGTTACTTGTTATGATTCCAATGGGCAATTTGAGACCCATGAAACCACTTGATATGGTGTCATAAACGAGCTCTTAGAACTAGAAATTATTTTGGTATACATACTTTTGATACTTAATTTCTAAATCCCGAATCGCATCACTTCTTAAACATCATGTAACCTTACCATTTAATTCTTACTCTCCAACAACTCGTCACTCACGGATAATTGGAAAGCATGTGCAATATTGTGAGTACACTTGACCCTTTTTCGCTTTAACACACTTTGGGTGTAACATGTTTAACTTATCAAAATACACAATTCACACAAACATATTTATTCACTAAACCCGCCATACATGCTATTTGTTATGCCTTGGTTATATGCTAGAATACATACATGCTATTTGTCATTAACTTAGCTAGCCCACCTTAACAATTATATCGCTATAGGAGTAGCACACCACCGGATGGGGTATTGTTAAGTTACGTTCTTACGGTCTCGATTACTTCGGTATCGAGGGATGCACATTATTATACATAACGGTCTCGCTCACTTCGGTGGCGAGGGATGCTCATTATTCTTGTGGACACTCGGGTTTGGCTCTTAGCTTATGCATGCTAGTTTAACCTTGTATAAAAGAATTGCCATGTTGGATTTGAGAACTTCTTTTTATACTTATGCTATGTATCTAAAACTTGTGTACTCGCCAATACTTTCGTATTGAACTATACTTTAAACATGTTACAGGTTTGAGACAATGTTGATGATGCATGGAACTTAGTAGGATGCCTAGAAACGCATTTTTTAACTTTAATACTTGTTGTATTGTAATTCATTTGTTTCAACTTGTTGTATATCCTTTTTAAACGATGTAATTTGATTCTTTTAGCAATTAAATGAAATTTATCATTAAATACTTGTCACAATTTTAGCATTATGTGTAATGAGCAGTCTATTTCATATCACTTCGATGTTTTCACCATCGGTTGGGGTGTGACATTAGTTTTTATAGACCGTATTCAACACATCACACATCTCATTTTTTAGAACATTATGATGATTTTCTATAAATATTGGAACTCAAATAGTTTTGAATATGAGATCCAAAGCTTTGAATCTGATTTAAAAGACGAGGTAGTTTTATCAAGTAAAAATGAGAGAAATGTAGTTATAGGGATTAAGGATGGGTTTGTTTAGGTTACAAGAGTATAAGGTGTAGATGTGGTTAAATTCCGGTTTACTATTGTAGGTGGTGCGGAGGTTCGATGGTAGATAGGTGGTTGTTGGGAGGTGGTGTTGTTGTGGTTTACAATGACATTGGTTTGAAGATGGGTGAAGGTGTTCGCAACGGAGATGGAGGATGGTGGAGGAGGGTACATGGTCTGACAGTGTGAAGTGGAGGTGCTGAAGGTGTCACCGTAAGTCCGTAACAAGCCTGACCGGCAAGAGGTCATGGTCGGTGTTTTGGTGATGATTGAAGGGGTTTTCCTATGAATTGAAAAAACAAAAATAAATATCTAAATATTGAAAGGGGAAGGGAAAAAGATCAAAATACCCTCACATGTTTTGCATGTGAGGGAAGTTAACCAAGAAAGTTAACAACGTTTGTCTCAAAGGTTGATTATTGTAACAAAATATCAAGTATAAGGTTGAGATTGGCCGATTTCATAGTGAAAGATATGAAGTGCAGTTTAGGTATAACATAAAGGTTGATTTTTGCAATTTTTCTACATATTAATCTTAAGGGTAAATTACATGTTTTGTCTTTTATGACATTAATACCCTTTTTCTGGCGGTGCCATTTGACGTGAAAATTGACGAGTTTTGTACTTAATGTTTCAAAATCTTGCACGTTACGTTCTTTGAACCTAACCTAGTTAATTTTTTTGGTTAAGTATGGTCATGTGCAAGTATGAGGGCATTCTTGTCATTTCACCTTTTCAGAGACTATTTTGTAAAAAAATAAAAAACACATATAAATAGAAAAAACCTTTACACACTCTCTCTAAACTCCCCACATCTCTCTCTCTCTCTATATATATATATATATGGTAGAGTTCAT
This sequence comes from Helianthus tuberosus, assembly GCA_030545235.1. Taxonomy (NCBI): domain Eukaryota; kingdom Viridiplantae; phylum Streptophyta; class Magnoliopsida; order Asterales; family Asteraceae; genus Helianthus; species Helianthus tuberosus. The sequence goes on from JARYGA010019579.1 coordinate 26,264, forward strand.
TTGAGAACCACTCTTATTGTGAGACCCACAAGAACCAATCTAAAAAAAAAAAAAAACTAAACAAAATAAAAAAAAAACACACAATTTTTTTTTAAAATCGCTATGTTTCATCAATAAAAAAATATTTTTTTTGAGTAACAATTATGGATGCACATGTGCATATGTATCATTTCTTTGACAAATTTCGTAATATATTACCAGTATTATACAATTGCAATTTCATTTACATTACCATATGTAATACACTACTTTTTTACATTATGAATATTAAAAATGCACATGTGTATCTATATGTATGAACATGATATAATGTGTTTTGTTACAAAAAGTTTGTGATTTTGAATGATGAAGTACGCCCATATACATGTTTTTGGTTAATTATATCTAGTGGTTGATGGTTTGGTTATATTTGTCACTTTATGATGTAATATGTTATTTGGTATGATGTGAAGGGTGTTGATGTACATTTGCATAAAGTGAAAAATATTATACATGGTAACGGTAGTGTATTATGGATAGTAGGAGGTAATGGTAGTGTATTATGGATGGTATGATAGATGAAAAGTAAAGTGTATTGAAAGTAGTGTACCAAAAGCAGGTTATATCATGTTAATACATATAGATGCACATGTGTATTTCTAATATTTGTAATGTAAAAAGTATTGTATTAGAGATGGTAGTGTAAATGAAAGTGAAATTGTCTAATATTGTTAATGTATTACATAATTTGTTAAAGAAATGATACATATGCACATGTGCATAGATAAATTGTTACTCGAATTTTTTTAGGAACATAATATAGCGAAATAATAAAAAAAAATAAAAATTTGTTGTGTTTTTTAGGGATTTTTGGTTGTGTTCACATTGATTCTCGGTTCTCGCAATAAAGGGTGGTTCCTAACCACCCCCACCAACACCCCCAAAAAACCTAAACCCCCCACCACAGCCCTCAAAAACCTAAATTCACCCTCCCACCAAAAGCCTACCCCCACTCACCCCAAAAAAACCTAAACCCCCCACCCCTCAAAAAACCTAAAACTAAACCTAAACGTAAACCGCCCAAAAGCCTAAACCCCCCACCCGTACCCCTAAAAAACATAAACCCCCACCCGTACTCCCCAAAAACCAAAATCACCCCCCCCCCCAAAAAAAACCCCCCCTCCCCCGTCCCCCACCGAAAAACCTAATCCTAAACCCCCAAAAAACCTAAACCTAAAAGCTAAACTAAACTCAAAAGCTAACTCTAAACATGAATGCACATGTGCAACATATACATATAATGCACATGTACAGTACTCCTTTTTTTTTTTTTTTTGAAAAAAAGGTTTTTTTATACATAAAAAGTAGTGATTTTTTTGTAAAAAAAATGGTATGTTTTTAGGCTTTTTTAGTTAGTTTTCTCATTTATATGTAGTTTTATCGTGAAACAATGGCTCTTTATTTGCGGGCGTAGCCCAATATCAGAGTCATATGTACACAAAAATATAACAACCCAGGGATTCATCATATATCCATTCAATTAGTCCATCTCAGAAGTAACTGTAGCATTTCACAGTTCCAATTTTGTAGTTATATCATGTTTCCTACCACATAAGTAAATGTAATAAAATATAAAGCAGACTATTCATGTCTCATACGGTCGGTCACCAGTGAAAGATGACTATTCGTTATATTGCTTGATAAAAATTACGTCTATTTATTTTTTTATTTCAGATTTATATAAGAATAACGCATGTCTATTGATAAGTTAACTCAATTGAGTTGTAACATATTACATAATATATTCCACGAATAAGAAACTAACTTAAGTACTATACAATATATCATGAGACGATTGATAAACTAATGGAAAACAAGTACCGTATCGTAAATTGTTGTCACCGACGCATCGCGTGGGTTTCCTACTAGTATATATGTGTATGTATGTATGTATGTATATATATATATATATATATAGGGAGAGGATCATGAGAAAACTACATATAAATGAGAAAACTAGAAAACTAACTAAAAAAACCTAAAAAAAGCTAAAAAACATAACAATTTTTTTTAAATTTTTTTATAAAAAAATCGCTAGTTTTTATATATAAAAAAAATTTCAAAAAAAAAATAAAAATTTGTTGCACTGCACATGTGCATTATATGTGTACTACACATGTGCACTATATCCGTAATAGTGCACATGTGCAATACAACAAAATTATTTTTTTTATTTATTCTTTTGAATTTTTTTTCCATGCATAAAAAGCTATGATATTTTTATAAAAATTAAAAAAAAATTTGGTATGTTTTTTTGGCTTTTTTAGTTAGTTTTTTGGTTTTGTCGTGATCCATCCCCTATATATATATATATATATATATATATGATAAGGATCCGTTAGGAACCACCCTTTATTGCGAGAATCGCGAGAACTAGTGTGAACACATGGCATTTTTGTAATTAAAGTGAAATTCCATCTAACACCTATATATCCTCGATCTAGTTCTGTATTCCAAATCGGTAACTACAACCACCTCCTGACAACCACCGCCGTTGCCGGCACATCCGCCGCCGATCAACGTTAATACATCACCGCTGCCACCACCGAGACACCACCGCACCACCACCGTGACAACTACTTCAACGAATCTGGTTAGGTATTTCAAATCGTTATCTGCTACCACCCCCATGACAACCGTCACCGCCGACACATCCTCCGCCGATCAGTGTTAACACATGACTGTTGCCACCACCGCACCACCACCGTGACAACTCTTTCAACGACAAATCCTCCAACGCAACTCATCCAATGTGACAACTGGCACTTTACCATGAATTCCGTACAATAATAAACAGTATTCTGTGCTTTAATGATTGTGTATGATTGAATTAACAAGACGAATGAATTTCTGATTACTGTCATATACATAAAATGGCATTTCATGTTGCAAGATTTTTATCTTTATCACATGCAACACAATATGGTTTAATTAGTGCACGAAACAAAGTTAGCACAGTTATCAGACAAACTAGAAGTACTGAAGAGAGTTCAATACTTAGACAGACGTGATGTTAAGACACAGAATGAGCCTGAAACCAAGAGTTTCACTAGAATAGTGTGTAGGAAAGTAGGTATCATAAAGTTGCTTACTTAGTGATGATTTTGGTGCCGGAAAGTGTCAGAAACACACTAAAACTGCAGAATTCTGCAGAAAATAACCAAATTCAGCAATTTTCAGCATTTTAACAACTAAATATAATGCAGAAAAGTGGTTTAATGGTCCAGAATACTTTCCTAGGTGCCGGGAATCGAAACTGTCATAAAATACAACATAAAGCACACTAAACTGCGCTATTTAGCACTTTAACGAACCGGTAACCAACCGAACAACCAAACACTACCCGTGTCACAACCCCCGATCCCCTGATTCCCGGGAACGGGCGACCGTGATCACAGAGTTTGGTGGTATCAGGTTTATTTAGTCTTGCAGCGGAATTTACATCAGGATCGTAGTTAGGAAATATTTATCAGAGAAAAACCACCATATTTTATAATATTAAACAAATGGGATGAAACCCAAGTTCATAGTGCACACGTTTTCATAGGAATAAATCCTATTTTATTTAATAAAAACATCTATTTTATTTTAGGTAACTTTATTGCCACTTTTCCAAGCCTTCAGTGCTATCCAGCTGACTTTTATTGGCTTCACACTAAGTTACCTGAAACACGTGTTTAAAACATTTTATCAGTATTAAATACTGGTGAGTGAATCTCAGTTTAATCAAGTTTATATACAAACTCATTTCACAGTGACCAGTATTGAGGGCACATCCGCAATTACATTTGTTTCCAAGATATACCAATTAACATCAGTGGTACTGTCATACTCAACTTGTGGAAATGTTACTCCTTGACCAGGTGGTAACAAATTTTGTATACAAAACCCCAACATACCCACTATAATTGTATTCTTACAAATACTCAATACGGTTATTCGCATGGAAAATATGTAAGGTTTTGTAAAACAGTTCACAAAAAGGTTTAAAAAGTGGATCAACTCACAAAAATGAGTTCATGTAAAAAGAGGATAACTCACATTGTTGTATTAGGCTTTTCGTAAGGGTTTCCTGGATATAATCTATAATTTATACAATTATACATTGGTCAGTATCATAACCCTTTGAAATTATTAATAATACCCTCCCCGAAACGGTATTCCAACAACTACGTCGGGCAGAACCACGACAGTTGTTACGGAACCCTAAATCGATCGGGCAGCGTAACTATTACGAAACTGGGGTTATAATACTTACAATGGAGCAGAACCTCGCTAATTAGGGGTATAATACCCGAGTATTATAACACTACTACAGAAATTGAGAGAAAGAAATGAAAGTTGAACGATTGAAATGGACAGCCGATGCGTTCTATTTATAGTGCTGATATATGACTCTCTCGCGGCCCGCTTTAGATATAGCGAAACCCAACGCGGCCCGCATTGACTTCGGTCAACTGCGTAGCTTAGCCTGGTCACTCTCTAGACCGCCACGATCATGACACGTGTTGGCTTCTCAGGGTATCCGCGTTTCACAAGCACTCGCGGCCCGCATCACTTTACGCTTAAGTTGAAGCGGCCCGCATTGACTTAAGAAATCAGCGCAGTCAAAGTCTGGTCCTAATTCGGCCCGCATAAGAGTTTGGGGTGGCTCACATGGCCCGCCTCAGCCCAGAATTCAGATTTTATATTTTATTTCTAATACTATAACATATTTCGGGCTCGGTTTTCACATACGGGGTATAATATAAAACATATTGGGACATTTTAAACTATATTAGAGTGTCGGTTTTACCGAGGGTTGTTACATTTTCCCCACCTTAATTTAGAGCTCGTCCTCGAGATCTACTGAAATAAGTGAGGATATTTTCTTTTCATTTGTAGGAAATGAGCTGACTTGGTTAGCCTATTTACAATCACCCAGATTGTATTATTTTCTTTCTTAATAAACTTAAAAGTACGTGCAAATGTCTTGCATGATCCTCTTTACTCTTAGAGTAAATTAGAATATCATCTATGAATAATTATGAATTTATCCAAATATGGCTTACATATTCGGTTTATCATGTCCATAAATGCAACTAGGGCATTGGTTAAACCAAATGGCATGACAGTAATTTCATAATGATCATACCTTGTTCTAAATGTGGTCTTAGGAATGTCCTCTTCCTATACTTTTAATTGATGATATCCTGACCTTAAATCGATCTTAAAGAAAATCGAGCTCCTGGTAATTGATCAAACAAATCATCGATTCTCGGTAATGGGTACCAATTCTTAATCATGACTTTGTTTAATTCACGGTAATCAATGCACATACACATTGATCCGTCCTTCTTTTTAACGAATAATATCGGCGCTCCCCATGGCAACGAACTTGGTTGTATGAATCTTTTCTCCAGCAATTTATCGAATTGTTTCTTTAATTCCTATATTTCGACTGGTGACAAACGGTAGAGTGCTTTGGCGATTGGCGATGTTCCTGGTAGTAGGTGAACTATAAATTTAACTTTTCTGCCTGGAGATAGTCATGGAAATTTTTCTGAAAAGACGTCTGAAAACTGAGATACTACTGGAATGTCTTTTAGTTTTTTTTTTTTTTAGTGTTAGTGGCTATAGAATTCAAATACACTATAGAACCTTTTTCTTATAGGATTTGCAGTTTTCATCACAGAGATGAATGATCTAGATGGCTTATTTCCTTTAATTGTGATCATTTTACCTTTAGATGAATTTACTTGAGTTGACTTTTGATCACATGAAATATTGGCTTTATTGGTTATTAACCAATCTATTCCTAAAACAATATCAAATCTGACGAGATTCATTGGATAAAGGTTTGCCCTAAACGTTTGGTTTAAAATTTCTATTCTTGCTCCCTGCAAGATTTCAGAAATCCTAATGATTTCTCCATTAACTGTCTCTATTAAGCATTCGTGTGGTAGTTTAGTTAATGACTCATTTAGAAATTTGCAAAACGATGTATTAATAAAACTTTGGTTTGCACCAGAGTTAAATAATACTTTAGCAAAAACATCATTAACTAAAAACGTACCAGCGATGACATCTGGAATCATCTTGGCTTCCTCTGCAGTCAGAACAAATGCTCTAGCATTTTTAGTATTCTTGTTGTTCGTAGCTGGAACCAGTTTTGGACAGTTTGGCTTGATATGACCTTTTTCTCCACAGTTAAAACACAATCCATTACTGGATTTCCTCCTGCAGTTCTCTTCATTGTGTCCTGGTGCTTTGCAGAAATTACAGTGGGTGGAGCATTTTCCAGAATGCTTCTTTTTGCAGATTCCGCAATACGGTGCAAAGGTAGAATCTACGTTCTTATGATTGAAACTCCCAGAACGAAATTCTTGGGTAAGCCTTTGGGTTAAGTTTCTCCTCTGATCTTCTTCTCTAGTACGAACTAGTTCATCAGTCAAGGTATTAGCTAGTTCTACAGCCTCTTCTATGGTTTGGGGTCTGGTTGCCTTGACTACATGTCTAATTTCTCCAATTAATCCCCAGATGTAACGGGAGATCAATACCGGTTCTGGTGATGCAATAGTTGGCACTATCCTAGCATATTCAAAGAATGTAGTAGTGTACCCTTTACTATCTACACCAGTCATCCTAAGGTGGAGGAACTTGTTTGCTATCTGTTCCTTTTCATTGGGTGGGCAGAATTTCCTTTCTACCTTTTCTTTAAATTCTTCCCATTCCATACTATAGGTTTTATCACTTCCTCTTGTCTGAAGGATAGTGTTCCACCATTCTAATGCTGCATTCTTAAACAGATTAGAAGCATACAATATCTTGTCTTCTTCAGCACACTTACTTATCCTTAAGACCGCCTCAGTCTTCTCTATCCAGCGTAAGGTTGCAATAGCCCCTTCATTGCCCGAGAATTCCATTGGTTTACAAGACCAGAATTCTTTATAAGAACAACCATAAAGCATGGTTCTTCTTCTTTTAGGAATAGGTATTTGAAATACTGTTCCATTGTTTACACTGTTTTCAACGGGTCGCTTACTGCTATGTTTACTTTTATTATCAGCATCCTTAACAGTTTGAAGAATGAAAGGCATAGCATCTATAATTCCCTGTGCCACTATGTGTTGAATAGCACTATTATCCACTGGGTTTCCATTGTTATTAATACTCGGATTATCATTAACCACGTTAATGTTACTCTGGTTATCATTATTCAGATTTCCTTGATTTTCTTCTTCGGCCATCTGAATTTTTAAACATTTATCCCATATTAATATCACAATTAATATTTTACTATAGTTAATCACATAACACGCATTTTTGCCAAGAGCGTCGATTATTGCGACTATACTCTTTTCATATATTATGCGTCTATTACACACTAGAGATTTCTAACAAATCTAAATTCATAATTGACACCTCTGTTCATAATTTATTCCTCATGATTATTAAAATCTTTTGGATTTCCTCATAGACATACATGTCTATATAATATTTCATATACTGTAGTATGCACATTATTCACAAGTCAGACATCAGGTCATAGTACTTTTTAGGAATTCCATTATTATAACACATATACCCCATCTCACCCGGTCTTGCCGGAGAGGTAATCTCATCTCACCTAGTCTTGCCGGAAAGGTAACCCCATCTCACCCGGTCTTGCCGGAGAGGTAATCTCATCTCACCTAGTCTTGCCGGAAAGGTAACCCCATCTCACCCGGTCTTGCCGGAGAGGTAATCTCATCTCACCTAGTCTTGCCGGAAAGGTAACCCCATCTCACCCGGTCTTGCCGGAGAGGTAACCCTATCTCATCCGGACAAGCTGGAGAGTCTACCACATCATGACCAATTTTATCGGAGAGGTTATTATCATAGTATTTTCCATCCATAAACTTATTTCAAATCATGATCTTAAAAAGGCATCATTTATTATGGTTTACATCAAGAAACAAAGAAATTAGTATTCTCATGAGGAATCATATTCTAGAATTGAGTAGTATCAATAAACAAGAAATAACAGTGGCCAAGTGTTATTGTTTATTTATCATACCTGCACTATTCTAGTTATTATCCTCACAGGATACCAATAACCATCACACTTTATTTATGCAAGCAATTGGTTTATTTTAAAGCTTCATATTAAGGTATATCACTAAAAATTCTCTTGTACTTCTAGACCTTATTCTAGTTTTCTTGGTTCATTTTTGTTGTTCATCCGAATGTTTATTTCTCATAAACGATTATCTAGTACAATTATACGAACAGATTGATTAAAACGAAATATTGCGATTTATACATTTATTACAAACTAGAACTGAAATTCGAAATATATTATTGGTTATACATCCGTAACTTATTTTAGTCTAACTAGGAATATTATACTCAACATGCATTTTAGGTAAGGTTTATTCTATCTCTTTCTTCTTACTAGGTTGTTGTCAAATGAACGAAGTTCTTTTAAAGTTTCTAGCTCGTAAGTGGCATGGGTGCTGATACTGGTTTGACAATTCAACTATAAGTTAACATTTACTGCTGTAGTGGCTAACATGTAGAGATTTTCCCATTTTTCGTCTAATTTATCTTCCCAAGGTGGGTTACTGCCTATTTTCTGGTTTTCCTGAGACTTTTTCATATTCTCTTGACTTTTTCTAAGAATCCGACTTCTTTTACTAGGGGTAAGTGGATTTTCATACTGTGCTTTACGAACAAATATT
>JARYGA010019580.1:0-60435 GCA_030545235.1 Helianthus tuberosus
AGTACCAGCGGCGTATCCACCATTCTTTTAACACATTACACCTGCCCCGTTACCTAATCACTTCCCTAATCCAACGGTTAAAACAGTTTCAAATGGTTCACACAATCAATCAGATTCAAACGGTTCACATAATCAATCAGATTCAAACGGTTCACATAATCAATCAGATTCAAACGGTTCACATAGACCAACAATTTCAATGGTTCAAAACAATTCAAAATGTAAAACAATGTGTCCATATGCTGGATGAACATATGCAACAAAATGTAACATGAAAATCAATGTGCTAGCATGCTGAGAGAACATACATAGCAAAACATAATGAAATCATGTACTATATACGTACTAATGAACATAGCAAGTATACAATATAAAAGCATGAAAAGCACGAAAGTAACAAGTAGGCACATGTGTATCACCCCAAAACAGTTGAAAACAGTAAAAGAGGGGACTATGCACTCACTTGAGGATGCTTAGAAGTCTTGACTAACCACCAAGCAAAGCTAGAGGGATCACAGAATCAAACGGCACCTAATATATGTATCTAGGTTAATAAACGGACCTAACTCGGAAGATCGGATAGAATGAGGTTTCGTAAACCAAATGAGTATAGGAACTCATGTAATATGGTTTAACAAAGCCTACATTCTAAATCGAAACCTATCCTAAGTGCTTATGACTCATTACGACTCGTTAAGGTAGCTTACGCCAGTTTAACGCGTCGTTCGCGTAAAACGTGTTCGGACCGCCTAACTAGTCCTACGACAAGTATGATATGCCTAAACATGTTTAAATATGTTGTAAAATCAGTTAAGTGACAAAAGTTTAAGTTACATATGCTTAAATACCAATTATGCATGAAAAGGGCATTTTGGTAATTTACCTAAGGCATATAAACTAGCTATCATACAACTACTTAGACGAAGTGACCATAAGGTATAACCTCGGAAGGTTATTCCCTATACAACTATGGTCACAATATATGCTTGGTCAGATCCTAAAGATCGACCAAAAGGGTCGGGTTCGAAAGTCTAAGCGATTGTTTAGACCGCTTATCTTACGACCCTATATAAGCACTTAACCTAAAAGTGACGAGTTAAACATGTTAAAACATGTTTAACAATGTTTGAAAACAAGTTTGATATCAAGACAAAGGGTCTTGATACCCAAAAATAGTTTGGTTGCAAAATACGCATAAACGCGTATTTTGACCGAAACTATGACTCGTCACTATACCTAATCAACGTGGTAATTAGTAGGTATAGTCACTAGGGACTATAACCATCGTGATTACGCTCACGTTGCGAAGTTCAAACGAACTTCGTGTTGACCATTGACTGGTCAAAGCAGAAGTCAAACACTGTTTGACTTTCACGCTTAAAAACGCGTAAAAGAACGAAAGAATACTTACAAAGGGTCCAAGAAAGGTAATCTTGATCCATATTGCTAAGGTATGAGGTGCCAAGCCCCAACTTAGAGCAAAAAGGATCAGATTTGTGAGGAACAAGTGAAATCTTGGTGGGTATTTATAGGATTCGGTCCACCGTTAAGATCGTTCCTCGATTCCCGAGCTTTAATCAAGACCTTACACTTGGGCCCAAGGTTTTGTAATACAATGGGAGCATAAAAACCATCAAAATCTTGCCCCTAGATTGTTTAAAACCATGTCCCAAAGCCTGAATACCAGCTGCTGATTTAGAAAAATTAGTTTGCTGAACTGGACTGTTTATGCCCCCCCCCCCGCGTAAGTAGACACCTAGGTCTACGCGGCCAGCCTAAGGGTGTTTCCAGAAATGTCAGTTTTAGCCCCTGAACTTGTAAAACTTGCATTTTGATGCATTTTTGACACGTTTAAGCCCGTTAACCCCATTTTAAGGCTCTAAAATGAAGTTAAAGTATAGGGAACTTAAAATATGCTCAAAAACATCTCAGATGTCGGCTCGTTTGGTCATACGGTTGCGTTGTTCGGTTAATTACGACGGAAGTCGTAACGAACGCAAAAACGATCCAAATTAAGCGACGAATGGAATTTTATCATGCCAATCACTAAAATAAAATATTTTAATGATTATACAAATTTTTGGATGTCCGGATATATTCAGAACATAAGATATGCGCGAAAATGCAAACTTATGCACTTTTTGAAGCTTTTAGTCCCTGATGACCAATAAGTTTATTTTTGCGCACCGAACACCTCAAATCCTATTTCTAAGCTATGCAAAGGATATTTAGGGCATTTTAACTTATTATTATATTCCGGAAGGTTCGTTACAGTACGAATCGGCATATTTTCGCAGTTTGTCGAAATTAGTCCCTGTAAGCGAATAAACTTGATTCCGGCATACCAAACCCTCCAAAACTTATTTCTAATTTATGTAAAGGATATTTAAGGTATGTTAAGCTCATTTCACTATTCCGGAGTGTTTGTTGCATTAAACTGGTTATATTTACGCATCAGATCGCGTATAACCTTCCAGAAAGCGATTTAAAGCTCGAAATCGAACAAGAATTGATATGTGCACATGATACACATATTTATACAAATCCCAAGTATGAAACACAATATTTCATTGATTTGGTATTTGTTTGATGGTCGCAGAGGCACAGGTGTCACAGTGTTGGCTGGGCACGGCCCCATGTCGAACTTGCTGTAATGAAGAAAATTTGTCGGGAGGCTCTGTTTTTGTGCATGGGGCGTTGGTTCAAGCTTCCCTCAGTATCCTTCACCATCCCGAGTGTGTTTTATCCATTACAACATCATCCAAACACCAAATAATTTGAAAACCATCATTCATTAAATAGAGAGTTATAATAAGTCCTAGAAAAGTAAAGAAAAATATAAAGCTAAAATTTTCCTAAGATAGTTAGGTCAAGTGATACACGAAATAATCCTAATGAGTTCTACCTTTATTATAGGAATATCAAAAGCCCGGAAATAGCTTTCCGGTATTTTGTAGGTATCGTTGAACTCGGAGCCGAGAGGTGTCCCCTAGATGTCGTTGAGCCACTCCTCTATCTCTTTTGGGAGGAAGAATGCGGGCTCATTTTCCTCAACATCTTGTGGGGGAGGACCAGCGGCAACCGGGACCCCATGGAGTACGTCTTGAGTGGGACCCGCATTCTTGGCTTACCACTCGGCCGGTAAGATAACTTCCGGCTCCACATTCCATGCCCTTTGGGTAATGATTGGTACCAAAGGAGGAGAAGCGAGAATATTCAACCTTTGGTGCAAAAGGTTGACCTCTCTAAGACATCCTTCTAAGACAATCTAGCAAACATCTCAATAAAGCTTGAAACCATGGTGATTTTAAGCTTTAATGGAGGTGTTGAGGTAAAAATGAAGAAGAAGGTAATAGACAAAAGTAGAAAAGACAAGATGGTTGTTGGGAACCTTCTTTAGAATATACCTAGGATGGTATGTGTGAAGATCCCACCAAATCTCTGTCTTTGGAGTGGTCCAAATGTGCAGGAATCTTGGGTGCATTTATAGAAAACGACAGCATGCTGGACACGGCCCCGTGTGGGATGGACACGACCCCGTGTGCAGACAAGATTCTGACACAGTTTGTCCGTATTCTGACCGAAAGTCACATGGGAATCTTTTGGTGGACACGGGGGTGTGCTGACCTGGACACGGCCCCGTGTCTAGAGGCTGTTTATGAATTTTTGTCTAATTTAAAGGAATTTATCCGGATCGGGTGGTTCCTTACTGGACGGAACAACACCGAAGTGCCTGAGATACCTTAGTTGCTCTAGATTTAGACGAGAACGCAAGAGGTTATCGGTAAGGGTGATTCCTATGCTAAATGTAGGTGGACAAGTCCAACCCTTTCCCGGGCTCTCGTTAAAAAAGGTGTATGTCGAATTGCTCAGGTCTATGTATGCATCGACGAAAGTCGATGGGGAGTCCTTCACGGCACAATCGACACAGGGACGACTATCGCTCAAGTCTTCACAAGAGTTAGAGGTGATTTCTGGAGCAACGATGTTGTTTTTATCCGAATGCAATCTCAATAATTCTTCTTGGATGTCATCTTGAGATGAATTAGTCATGTCCATCTCAAGTTCTTTTATCCATCGGAGAATTAGTTCTTCTAGCTGAAAGAATTCCTCAAGAAGCATTTCATCTAGAAGGGACGATTGAGAGCATTCGAGGGAGAGATAGGGATTATTTTTACTTTCGCCCCTCTTAAGGCTACAGGAAAACAATGGGTCTATATAGTGGGGCTTGTAATTTAAAAGGTAGCATTTTAAATCTTCGTGATTTCTACCACATATTTGACACCTGATGTGCTAAATGTGGTTATATAAAAACTACTAAAATTAACCTAATCTAGACACTCTAAGCTTTAAATTTATAAACTTAGACTCGATCTAAAACTAAACCACGCAACCGGCAAGTGTACCGATCAATGCAGTATAGCTACAGTAAGTCCGAGTATCGAACCCACGAGACTCTCTGATTACGCTAATTAGACTCTATCTAGACCTAGACTGACACGGACTCTAACTGTTGATTGGGGGGGGGTTACGGAAAATCTAAGGAAATCTATTTAAACTAATTAATTAACTAAGAACTAGACTAAATACGAAAGAAGACGAAGACGATTCTTATATGATAACAAGGACCACCTAGACTAGAATCCTGGATTGAATTTTAAGAAATTACCGATTAAGTTAAATGCATGAATTACGGAACCGGGATCATATGATACTAAACCTATTAAGATCCAACTAAGCCCCTCGACCCTTCTCAAGGAGAAACTTGTGGAACTACCTAGGCCGTTAATCCTACCGGTTATTAGACGCCTTTCCAGTTGTCTAATTATTGTGTAAGTACCCTAATGTTGACCTACTCTTTTCCAATCATAGATCTAGGGTAGTTTGAGTTATTAAACTTGACTTGATAGACTAATAAAACCGACAGGTCAACTAAGACACGACCTTTTCCAAGGACTATCTAAAACAATTCGCCGGGTAAGACCTACCAATAGCCTCTCACTTTCTAGGTATTAGGACTAGTAGAACACTAAGACTTAGCAAATTATTACCAATTACTTCTAGGGGTTATCAGCCGATTCTCCCTAAAGAGTTAAGGTTTTCTAACGTGATATAGACACTCACCGAAATCCTATACCCTAATATGACTCTATATTGTGATAAAGACCGTCACTAAGAATCATATGAAGCAATTGACAATAACAAACCAAATCAAAGCATGCATACACTACTAGAAAACTGCTCGTTTCCGACCAAGGTTTTTGTCGGAAACCTGTCGGAAAACGGTGTTTCCGACCAGTTTCTGACAAAAATACGTTTGTAGGAAAAAGCCTTGTAGGAAAATATTTCCGACAAGTAACCGACTAAATTTCCGACAAATTTCCGACAAAAAAAAGAGGTTACTATTTCCGACAAAGTTCCGACCACAACTTTCCTACAGCTTTCCGACAGTCGTGTTCCTACTATTTTCCGACCAAAAGTTTCCGACAAAGTTCCGACTACAATTTTCCTACAGCTTTCCGACCGCCGTTTTCCTACTATTTTCCGACCAAAAGTTTCCGACAAAGTCCCGACCACAATTTTCCTACAGCTTTCCGACCGCCGTTTTCCTACTATTTTCCGACCAAAAGGTTCCGACAAAGTCCCGACCACAATTTTCCTACAGCTTTCCGACCACAGTTTTCCGACCAATTTCCGACTAAAAAACTTTATAATAAAAAAATATAAAAAACTAAAAAATTCAGATTTTTCTACTAAAAATGCAGAAAAAAAATCCAATAAAAATCATAAATACGACACTATTACAGAACTGAAAATTCATCCACAAAATACAAAAACGTTGTCAAATTGTAGGTTCAACAACCAAATATGCCACGGTTTTTAAATTACAAGTTCAACCGCAAATGACAACAAACAAAACTAAACTATGGTGGAGGATTGCTAGGATTACCAAACTGCTTCATCAACTCGGTTATTTGTCGTTGCATATCTTCTCTCATTTGTGTTGCATCTCTTCGACTCGGTTTTGCAACACTTCCGTGTGGGGTTGTCGCGCCTTTTCAAATCATTTATTTAACTTTTCCACTTGGGATTGCAAGTTCCACACCTAAACAACATACATAATATTAGTAAAAAAGCTATAGATATATAGACACACTAGTAGGAAACCCATGCGATGCAACCCGTTTGACATAATACGTTAATCCAATTATATAGTTAACAAAACTATCTGTAGGATACTAGGATCTAAGGATATAATGTAAAACCAAAAACGCATTTTATCGATTTTCCTTTTTATTGATTTCTATCAATAAATTTTATAAAAAAAAAATACCACAATCCGAATCACAATAGAGGGTGTATGCCTGTGAGAAATTCGAAAAACCGTTGCCCTTTTAACACAGCGCGTTCTTTTTTTCACACATAAATATCCAACTTACCACAAACATAAAACTATAAATCTGCAAAGAAATCACTTGTGGTATCAAGGCCATGAGCGCGTCCGTTTTTCCTCTTTGTACCTAAAAAAGCAACAAAATTACGCAAAGTTGGATACACACATTGCAAGAAGTGAACACAAACAGATCTTTATTGAAATTATGGTGTATGAACTATGAACACTCATTTACATATTTTTTTTTTTTAAACAGGAGCTTGCAAAATTTTTAGTTTCGATTTCATTGTGAAACAAGAATCACAACTCCGCTTACATTAGAAAAAGAAAATATTTAGAGGTTTTAACCTTCAGAATCTTTTTAAAGCCTATTTCATATACAAGGTTGTTTGGCATTTGTTAGGCTATGGTGATTTCAAGCAATTGCATATAAATACATGCATGTCTAAACATACAGTAAGAATTTATATTTTTGAAAATAAAAGTTTGACTTTTTAATGCTTAAAACTTTAAATCCAACTTATATAAATTTTTGAAACAGAAAAAAAAGACCATGTCCATCATCTTTAAAACCCACACAAAAAACAATTTTTCAAGTTTCACCATTTTTACAAGACACAGGTATGTATGCTCTTGTTTTATTCAAATTTTCCATGTCTTCTAATTAAATTCCCTATTTAGTCGCCAGTCACAGAAACCAACATTGACCAAACAGCCGATTGAGTTTCAGTGTATAACAAATAAACATATAAATTTAGCCGATTGTTAATTTCAATCCAATAATTTTCTTTTAACGCATAGACAATCATTTCGGCCGATCATGATATCGAAGATAACAAGGGAAACGAATAAAAGGAGTTGCTGGAAAGAATGGTGTACCAAAACAAGTCGCGTTAAGCTCCGACATGAATCCCGAGTCGCGATGTATCATCGAAACGTTGCAAACCTGGAACTGAACCTGGACCTGCCCCGAAACGAACCTAGGTATGACCCGAACACAAATTTGACCGCATTGATCGTAGTTTGACTGACTTTGACCGGGTTTGACCCGATCAGAAACTGAAACAAGACACGAATCAGGACCCGAACTCAACTAAATCGAACCTGAACGGAAATTGAATCGAATAAATCAAAACAAAAACTGAACCAACTGATCGTTTTTATAACAAAATACGTTTTGTATTACGAATTTATAAAAAACGGACAGAGTTTCCTCTGTTTTTGGACGATCCCGACAACTGAGTGTCGATATATTTTTCAAAATTCACTCAACACTTCAATAGTATAAACAATCTATATAAAATTTTGACGAGTATAATAAATATAAACTAATACCAAAACGAAACGGGTCAAGCTCGGTCGCGTAAACTACTAAGAAACTGAAATCTATATCGAGCTAAACTAAATTTCGCGACATTAAAACTTTACCGAGTCTCGGAGTTGACTGCTTTTGACCGGACATTGACTGCCAAGTCTGACCCGAACCGTTCATTGTGACCATTTTGAACCAAACATCTCGACCCGACGTGAACTGATTTGAACTCGAAACAAACTAAAACTCGAACCGCACCTTGACCATCACCATTGTCGTCCACTGCCGCCGCGCAGCGGTTCCGTCAGTCATCACCATCATCGGAAAACAATGAGAACCATTGAAACAAATAAAAAAAAGACATAGAAAATTTTCAAAAGAAATCGAAGGAAATGGGAGGGCTCACCAGAAACCTGTCGTCAGCCATACCATCGTCATCTTCGTCTATCATCGACGTCGGTCACCGGGAGTCACCGCCTCCCTCCTCCACGTCTCTCTCTCCCCCCGTTCCCGTTTCGTCGCCGCCACACACGGCGGCTCTTCCTCTGTTTCTGCTTCTCGACGACATGTGCCACCACCAAACGGTGGTGGCCGGCACCCTCCTCCCTATCGACACTCTCCGTCTCTCCTGATATGTGAAGATGTAAGGGGGTGTAGCTGGGTTGGGGTTTGTTTAGGGTTTGAAAGAGAGTGAGCAGGGATTCTTATGTGGGTAGAGTCTTTGATGAAACTGATGTTGTGTATGTTTGCTGTATAGATCGGAGAGAAAGTAGAGATTGTGAGTGAATGGTTTGAATCTTGAAGATAAGATTTAAGAGATTATGTGAGGGAAATGAACATATGCGGCTGGTGAAATGAAATGAGTAGGGTTTGGCCAACTTATTTATACTTAGGGTTAGATTAGTGGGCTTTGGGCTTGGGCCTAAGGCCCACAAGCCCAAACTCTATGTTTAAGCGGCCCGTAACATCCTACGAGATTCGTTATCAAAACCCGAACGTCGTGTGAGGTCGTAGGATGAAAATTTAAAGTCTAAACACTAAAAATTTTATCGGTAATTAATATTCTGAAGCGTAGTTTGTCGGTCGCGTTAAAATCGCGCAAATTGACTCGGTTGTTGCTTACTCATTTTTCGGTCCGTTTTCAACTACGAATATTAAAATTTGAAAACGAATACTTATATATATATATATATATATATACACATACATACATACATATAGACACAAGCATATACATTTACGTACACACATATACCCCCACATGATTATATAACAAAGGAATAATGTTTTAGTCGGAAAATGGTCGGAAATTTCCGACAACTTTCCGACGAATTGCTATTTTTCGTCGGAAAGTGGTCGGAAATTTTCGACCATTTTCCGACACCCATATCCGTTTTTTCGGTTTTTCAACATTCGAACATGGTTTTTTCATTATGTATTTTGTACACCTTAGTTATACATGAAAAGCTCTTACTTTACCAACTTATACGTATAATTACACCCTGTCATACGTGCGTGTACGCTATCGGGACCCATTACTTAAACTAGGCTTTTACTATTGATAAGTGTGTATATATGTATATGTATGCACCAATACAACTACATACTAATACACACATACATATATATATATAGAGACAAGTAATACGTTTATATATATAGATATACACCTTGGTATAATTAAATATGAAAAGAATAATTGTTTAGTCGGAAATTGGTCGGAAATTTCCGACAACTTTCCGACCAATATTGTGTTTCGTCGGAAAGTGGTCGGAAATTTCCGACCATTTTCCGACACCAATTTTCGTTTTTTTCATTTTTTCAACCTTTAAACATCGTTTTTCCATTCCATCTTTTGTACACATTAATTATACATGAAATACTTTTACTTTACCAACTTATACGCATTGTACACTTTTATACGTGTATGTACACTATCGGGACCCATTAATTAAAATAGGCTAAGTTTGTGTATATATATGTATGTATGTGTCTATGTATGCGTGTGTGTACACTTGGACAAACAAATACTTATATATATACATACATACATATAGACACAAGCATATACATTTACATACACACATATACCCCCACATGATTATATAACAAAAGAATAAATGTTTTAGCCGGAAAATGGTCGGAAATTTCTGACAACTTTCCGACCAATAAAGGTTTTAGTCGGAAAATGGTCGGAAATTTCCGACAACTTTCCGACCAATGTTGTGTTTCGTCGGAAAGTGGTCGGAAATTTCCGACCATTTTCCAACACCAATTTTCGTTTTTTTTCATTTTTCAACCTTTAAACATCGTTTTTCCATTCCATCTTTTGTACACATTAATTATACATGAAATACTTTTACTTTACCAACTTATACGCATTGTACACGTTTATACGTGTATGTATATTATCGGGACCCATTAATTAAAACAGGCTAAGTATGTGTATATATATGTATGTGTGTATGTATGCGTGTGTGTACACTTGGACAAACAAATACTTATACATCTATACTACTTTAATAAGCATATTAGAAGGACAAGATGGTAATTGAACAAGGTGTTGAAAAAACACTTCAAGCACAATGTACAAGTCTAAAGGCACAAGAAAACACAAACAAATTACCCTTTACCCGGATCATCTACAACCGTCCATGTTTTTCACCTTTTCACACGGATCATCATCTGGACCGTCCATTTGACTTCACACGGATCACCAATTGCTTTCTCTCTCATTCCTCACACATCTCACAAAATAACATCAGATCTTCTCTCTCTTCTCTCTCTCTCTCTCGGCGAACTAGGGTTTCATGAGATCTATCACCAGATCCGTTTGATGATCGACTGAGTTTGAAGGTGGTCAGGGGTTTGGATCTGCGAATCAGTGACGTATGAGCAAGGTATGGCCTTTATTCTACTCAATGTCTTTTTATTATGCTAAATGAAAGATTATTGTTGTTAGGGGGTGTTCGGTGATGTATGAGCAAGATTTCACAAGATCTAAAGACGGCGTGGTGTGTAGTGTTAAATCCGACGACTACGGTTCCGGTTTTAGATGGTGGTTGAGGTAGGTTCCGACAAACTGAGGTATGTCTGACGACCTCTTTTTTATTTGTTTAGGTCACAAGCTTCAGATCTCGAATTTGATTTTTTCTTTTTGCTCTAAAGTTGCAGATCTAGGTTTCCCCAGTTGGCGTAGGCGATACTGCATTATCAAAATGGATGGTTTCTGAATGGAGATCCGTAAAGGTACTTACATTGTTCTCAGATCTCAGTATGGGATGGATTTTTAGTTTAAATGAGTCATTTTGTTTAACTGGTTATGATTTGTGGGTATTTGAATTAACAGTTTTTATGTGGAGGCACTGACTTTTTGGTAATTTTTTTAGTTAAATGCTATTACGTTTAAATAGATGAAAGTCATAAATCTGGATTTGGTGAAAGTGTATTTGACATGGATCTGTGAAATAGACAGCAATATGTATTTTATTTCTGAAATCTTTGATGTAATTTTCGATAGTTTAATTTAGCGATTCTGTTGTGTGTGTTCTACTCATCGATTTGAGTTTATTAGTTGATTTGATTTGTTGTGTAAGATTTGTTGTTGATCTTTCATTGTTGTGTGTTCTGATTTTCGATTGTTGACCTTTAATTGATGCTTGATTGTGTACGAAACCCTAGCTGGTAACTAAAAATTGTACATATTATTGAATTAAATGGTTATCACCAAAACCCTCCAACCCCATATCTTAATTACACCTGACAATATAAATATATATTCAAAGTACAAGGAGGGTTTTATCGACTTCCTGATATAAACTGTCATTATTACTTAGCATTTGCATACTGACCTTTGCCTATATGTTCTTTTGTGCATGTCGCACGTGATCCTCTTAGTTATTACTACATAAATGTGTATATTTTACTTCTGCTTAGTCATGCTGAACCTAAGATGTTTGGGCATCGTATTTGCATATACTGTTCTGATTTATGGTTTTCTAAAGTTTAGATTGTTATTTATGGTTTCTAAATGCATATACTGTTCTGATTTTGTTAGGTTTTGGTTATGAATATTTGCTCTATTATGTGTTGTTTTGGTGCATCTGTTTAGAAATGGAGGTCTGTTTGGCTTGATTTGTGTAGATTCAAAATCATTATCAACATAGGGCATATTTGAGATATGAAGATTGACTGATTGGTATATGTGTTACATCTCGGAAGTCGTGACAGAATGAGTGTTTGCTTTGCTCACATTATGAATTAAGAAAAGTTTTGTATGCTTATTCGGATGGACTAATCAATGTTGACTGCAAGCCATGAAAAGTGGAATAAATCTGTTGGATAGCTTGCTATAGGTGGTTATGGGTTTACTCTTTATCTATAGGTGTCTGTATGACTTAAACTGTGAAACTATATATATGTGAGAGAGAGAGACAGTTATTATTTGAGTCTGCTCTGTTTATAACTTGTACATATGTGTTTGGATTTGGTTAACTTTATGTTTGCGACAAGAGTTATGTTTATTGACTTGAGCAATCATATTAATGGTTTTTTAATAGAAAATAAATATTATTAGTTCATTACCAACTAAAAAGATTCAGTAAAATATTTTATTGAGATTTTGTAATCACTAATCATATATTGACCAATGTGTAAATATAAGACATTCAAGATTTACCTTATCCGAGCAGGCGAGCAGGAGTTGCAGCAGAAGCAAGAGGTCGTGGAGCGAAACCCTAACAACGTCGACGAGCTGAACGGTATATGAAGTCTAAATCTGTATTTTCATACGTTTTTGTTCGCTATTTGAGTCTGATCTGTTTAATATTTATACAGTGTTTGGATAGGGTTCAATGACACCGAATCAATGATTTTCTCTCTATTCGACACAAGATCCACTGGGGTTGACCCTGATGTTTTCTTTGCATTTTAGGGGGAACATGGGTGCTTCTCTCCCAGGGCATACAAAACACAGGTTATTGGCGGCAGCCCGCCATATTTAACATATAAAAAAACTTTATATGTTAAATTTGGCGGGCTTCCGCCAACAATCTGTGTTTTGTATGCCCTGTGGAGAGAAGCACCCATTTTCCCCCTAAAAAACATAGAAAACCTTTGGCGATTCAACCCGCCGCAAGTCGAAACCGACAATGAATCAGGTAAAAACTCTAAACAGCTTTGCACTTGCATCAAATGATAACTCTTTTTAATAAACTTTTTGAATAAACTTATTGTTTGACAGATTAGATTAGTAACTTTTTGAATAAACTTATTGTTTACTTAGAATCCAACTTCAAGTTATAATCCAAAGACTTTTTTCATATTCTTAATAAGTCTTTAGTTAGATTAATATCTTCTAATAACTTTTTGAATAAACGTATCGTGTCAGAATGTATTATTGTTTGACTTATGTTCTTTTTGTTTTTTTTTACTACTTACCGTATTGCTTTTACATCAACAATCTACAGCTGTAAAAGCAACATTTTACTGTTGTCTGAAGGCAGCTTGCTTGCTGCAGTCTCTATAAATACTTCAGATGTATCAACACTCTACAAACACTGTCTGAAAGACAGCATGCTTGCTTCAGTCTCTATAAATACTTCAGATGTATCAACACTCTACAAATACTTCAGATAGCTTTCTCCGTTTTTAGTCCTTTCGTAAAAACATCAATTGCAATCAAAATATTGTTGGGTTTTTTTCTCCGTTCTTAATCTGTCTGAACTGAAAGTGTTTGAGGTTGTGATGCAAAAGCTGAGCTTGTTTTCTTAATCTGTCTGAACTGAAAGTGTTTGAGGCTGTGATGCAAAACCTGAGCTTGTGTTCTTAATCTGTCTGAACTGAAAGTGTTTGAGGCCGTGATGCATAAGCTGAGCCTGTGAGGTAACATATGTGTTTAGAACACTTGTACATCATGCTTTAAAGGTTGTTTAAGTTTAGTGGCAAATTACTCTTGTACATCATGCTTTAAAGCGAGGTTACATAACACAATAGACTGTGATGATGATTGTATTTTGAGGGTACATAGAAGATCCGAGTAGCATCTTGGCGGGGCAATATCCAGGTTGCATAGTTCTCACTCTGCAACCGTGTGTTGCAGCCATGGCTTTAACCGTAGTTGTGTTCATCTCTCAATTATATGTCTGAGTCTTCCAGATGTTTTGATAAGCAAATGAGCAGGTTATGATGCATAATATGTCTGAACTGAAAGTGTTGAGGCTATGATGCATAAGTTGAGCCTGTGAGGTTATGATGCATAATATGTCAGAACTGAAAGTGTTGAGGCTATGATGCAATAAGCTGAGCCTGTGAGGTTATGATGCATAATATGTCTGAACTGAAAGTGTTGAGGCTATGATGCATAAGCTGAGCCTGTGAGGTTACATATGTGTTTCTTGTGCTTAAAACACCGTGTGTTTGCAGCCATGGCTTAACCCGGTTTGTAGCTGTGTTCATCTCTCAATTATATGCCTGAGTTAGGTTGTAATAGAAGATGTAGAGGCTATCTCGCAAATAACCTACTAAGTGCATTGGGAAACTGAAACGTAGAGGCTTCTTCGAGACATTGTGATAGATATTCTTCGTCTTCTATTAAGACAATGTGAATGCTGGAGTACTTTAGAAGTGTCTGATCGCTACGATATGGAGACTTTGGACGAGTAGAAACGAGAAAGAATTTAATGGCAACAACATTCCGATCGCTAAAGTGTACCAGTTTTGTTTTGATAGTCATTATGTATGATTTCAGAAGCTTTGACCATGTTGATATGTGTATTTCAATTTGTTTTATTTATGAACACAAATTATATTAAGAAAAAAAGAAAGTTATTTTTGTATTGAGTAATCATCATCTTCTTAGAGTTTTGGCGTGGTTTGATTTCATTCTTTGATGCGCAATGGAAAGAATCTTACTTTCACTTATACTTGTAGCATTCATACACGAAAACTGAAAACTGAGAGGTGTCGCCAAAATGTATATTTTCAAAGCAAAACAAACATGAAGAACTGATAGAAACAACAAAATTAAGCGGGCAACTTTATTGAATTAAACAAACTGGGCCGTTTCGAGAGGGTATTAAACAAACTGGCCCGTTTCGAGAGGGTATTGAACTGAATTAAACAAATGAAACTTATAACAAAAACAAGAACCAGAAAACCCAGCTTGTAAACTGCCTTGAACTGCTCCATAACTCCCATCCTGTGCTGACCCAGTGGGTCAACCCAGTAACCGAAAATGGTATTGAACTGATTCACATCTGGATCCTTGACCCGCCCTTTCCTTCTGGTATAAACCTGGATCGGGATCCTATCAAGAACCCTCTGTTTTTGCACAAAGAAAAAAAACATTAAGAACCCAAATACCCAAATAACATGATGAAACCCTCTGTTTTTTCATCGAATCAAACCATAAATCAAAATGAGGAACACATCCAAACCATCTATTTTTTCATCGAATCAAACCAAAAATCAATGAGGAACACATCAATCCGAAACTGATCCGATCAGTTCTTTTTAAACAGTTCTCAAACAACTAGGGGTAAGACCGTCTTTTGGCATGAGTGAAATATCAACCCGAGCCCCTAAATTCATTTTTTGCTTTTTTCTTATGAAATTTAAATCAAAATGAGGAACACATCCAAACCATCTTTTTTCTTATGAAATCTAAACTGTATATTAAATGTAAACTTTTAATACATATAATCAAAACGTCATACCAACTTCGTAGACTTGACGGAACTTACAGACTCGATAACAAAAGACCGTAGACTTGACGGAACTTACAGACTCGATAACAAAAGACCGTAACATACAATACAGAGACAAAACGTCAAAGATCCACAAGCAATTGTGGATCTTTACTGACGGGTGCACTTCGGAATGACGCAGATATGAATGAATATAACCTCAGTGTAGGTAATTACATATCTGCCACTAGGGTTATATTCATTCATATGAATGAATATAACCCCAGTGGTAGATATGTAATTAGCGAGCTATGGAATTTCAAGGAAAATCCATAAGCTACACTGGGGTTATGATCATTCATATCAATCACTTCCTTATGTGCACCGCGCCATCTTCTAGGAGGTTGTCAAGTGTTCTCGCCTTCGTAGTTGGTGTTTTGCGTATCTTTACATCCGCAGCCATTCTGTATAACAAAACACATTCAAATGAGGAACACATCAATCCGAAACTGATCCGATTAGTTCTTAATATGAGGAAGCCAAATCATGCAATCAAACCAAAAATCAATATGATGAACACACAAGAATCAAAACCAAAACACATTGAAAACCATTGATCCGATTAGTTCTTAATATGAGGAACCCAAATCATGCAATCAAACCAAAAATCAATATGATGAACACACAAGAATCAACACCAAAACACATTGAAAACCACTGATCCGATTAGTTCTTAATATGAGGAACCCAAATCATGCAATCAAACCAAAAATCAATATGATGAACACACAAGAATCAAAACCAAAACACATTGAAAACCACATATCCGATCAGTTCTTAATATGAGGAACCCAAATCATGGAATCAAACCAAAAATCAATATGATGAACACACAAGAATCAAAACCAAAACACATTGAAAACCACATTGAAAACATCTGTTTTGATGCATTTTGAACAATATACTCAGTTGATACATCAACCCTCTGTTTTTTCAAAATCAACCCAAAATCATCGAATGGATACCAAAACCAAATAACTGTTATCATTGAATCAAACCAAAACCAAATAACTGTTATCATCGAATCAAACCACATTCAAAACCTCTGTTTTGATACCCTAAACCCATAACAATCAAAACAGGAACACATTCAAAACCTCTGTTTTTGATACCCTAAACCCTAAACCCTAAACCCACAAGAATCAAAACAAAAACACATTCAAAACCTCTGTTTTGATACCCTAAACCCTAAACCCACAAAAATCAAAACCAAAACACATTCAAAACCTCTGTTTTCATGCATTTTGAACAAAATCAACCCTCTGTTATTTCAAAATCAACCCAAAATCAAACCCAAAATCAACCCTCTGTTTTTTTCAAAATCAACCCAAAATCATCGAATGGAACTCAAAATCAAAACCAAAATCATCGAATGGAACCCAAAATCAACCCTCTGTTTTGATACCCTAAACCCTAAACCCAAAATCAAACCGAGAATCAACCCTCTGTTTTTTCAGAATATAAACACATTCAAATCATCGAATCAATCCAAAACCAAAACCAAAACACATTAAAAACCTCTGTTTTGATACCTGATCTGTTCGATGATGAAGATGTTCGATGATGAAGATGTTCGATGAAGATGATGAAGATGAGCTGTTGATCTTTCGATGATGATGATGATGATGATCTTGGGAGTAGGGAGTTGAGAGAGCTGTTGATGTTGATGATGATAATGAAACAGGCAAGTGTAAGGGTGGGGGGGGGTATGGCGTAGATATTAAGGGTGGGAGTTAGGAGTTGGGTAAAATCAAAACCGAAACCGAAATGTAGGTTTCCGGGTTTTAAAAACCGTTCGGTTTCAGTTTTTTTTGGTTTTGAATTTTCGGTTTTTGCGTCGGTTCGGTTTTTCGGTTACTTCGGTTTTTGGAACAAAATTATGTAAGATTCAAAGTTTTATTAAATTTAATTTTTATATTAAGTTTTGTTATATCTTATAGGTAATAATAAATCATTTCAGTTATAATGTTTTTATTATAAACACTTAACATTCAAGACTAAAATTAACATTTTCTAATAGCATTGGGTTAAACACTTGAACAATTTAATCTTAAACATAAACATATATTAATTGTAACTAATCGGTTCGGTTTTTTTCGGTTATTGAAAACCGACCCGCCCCATACACAACCCTAAACTCACCAACCTAAGTGATATGTTTCCCGCCGCATCGCGCGGGTAAAGGACTAGTATATATATATATATATATATATATATATATATATACATACATATAGACACAAGCATATACATTTACATACACACATATACCCCCACATGATTATATAACAAAAGAATAAATGTTTTAGTCGGAAAATGGTCGGAAATTTCCGACAACTTTCCGACCAATAAAGGTTTTAGTCGGAAAATGGTCGGAAATTTCCGACAACTTTCCGACCAATGTTGTGTTTCGTCGGAAAGTGGTCGGAAATTTCCGACCATTTTCCGACACCAATTTTCGTTTTTTTCATTTTTTCAACCTTTAAACATCGTTTTTCCATTCCATCTTTCGTACACATTAATTATACATGAAATACTTTTACTTTACCAACTTATACGCATTGTACACGTTTATACGTGTATGTACACTATCGGGACCCATTAATTAAAATAGGCTAAGTATGTGTGTATATATATGTATGTATGTGTGTATGTATGCGTGTGTGTACACTTGGACAAACAAATACTTATATATATATATATATACATACATACATATAGACACAAGCATATACATTTACATACACACATATACCCCCACATGATTATATAACAAAAGAATAAATGTTTTAGTCGGAAAATGGTCGGAAATTTCCGACAACTTTCCGACCAATAAAGGTTTTAGTCGGAAAATGGTCGGAAATTTCCGACAACTTTCCGACCAATGATGTGTTTCGTCGGAAAGTGGTCGGAAATTTCCGACCATTTTCCGACACCAATTTTCGTTTTTTTCATTTTTCAACCTTTAAACATCGTTTTTGCATTCCATCTTTTGTACACATTAATTATACATGAAATACTTTTACTTTACCAACTTATACGCATTGTACACGTTTATACGCGTATGTATACTATCGGGACCCATTAATTAAAACAGGCTAAGCATGTGTATATATATGTATGTGTGTATGTATGCGTTTGTGTACACTTGGACAAACAAATATTTATACATATATATATATATATATACATACATATAGACACAAGCATATACATTTACATACACACATATACCACTACATGATTATATAACAAAAGAATTAATGTTTTAGTCGGAAAATGGTCGGAAATTTTCGACCATTTTCCGACACCCATATCCGTTTTTTCGGTTTTTCAACATTCGAACATGGTTTTTTCATTATGTATTTTGTACACCTTAGTTATACATGAAAAGCTCTTACTTTACCAACTTATACGTATAATTACACCCTGTCATACGTGCGTGTACGCTATCGGGACCCATTACTTAAACTGGGCTTTTACTATTGATAAGTGTGTATATATGTATATGTATGCACCAATACAACTACATACTAATACACACATACATATATATAGAGAGACAAGTAATACGTTTATATATATAGATATACACCTTGGTATAATTAAATATGAAAAGAATAATTGTTTAGTCGGAAATTGGTCGGAAATTTCCGACAACTTTCCGACCAATATTGTGTTTTGTCGGAAAGTGGTCGGAAATTTCCGACCATTTTCCGACACCAATTTTCGTTTTTTTCATTTTTTTCAACCTTTAAACATCGTTTTTCCATTCCATCTTTTGTACACATTAATTATACATGAAATACTTTTACTTTACCAACTTATACGCATTGTACACGTTTATACGTGTATGTACACTATCGGGACCCATTAATTAAAATAGGCTAAGTATGTGTATATATATGTATGTGTGTATGTATGCGTGTGTGTACACTTGGACAAACAAATACTTATATATATATATACATACATACATATAGACACAAGCATATACATTTACATACACACATATACCCCCACATGATTATATAACAAAAGAATAAATGTTTTAGTCGGAAAATGGTCGGAAATTTCCGACAACTTTCCGACCAATAAAGGTTTTAGTCGGAAAATGGTCGGAAATTTCCGACAGCTTTCCGACCAATGTTGTGTTTCGTCACCAATTTTCGTTTTTTTCATTTTTCAACCTTTAAACATCGTTTTTCCATTCCATCTTTTGTACACATTAATTATACATGAAATACTTTTACTTTACCAACTTATACGCATTGTACACGTTTATACGTGTATGTATACCATCGGGACCCATTAATTAAAACAGGCTAAGTATGTGTATATATATGTATGTGTGTATGTATGCGTGTGTGTACACTTGGACAAACAAATACTTATACATATATATATATATATATACATACATATAGACACAAGCATATACATTTACATACACACATATACCCCCATATGATTATATAACAAAAGAATAAATGTTTTAGTCGGAAATTGGTCGGAAATTTCCGACAACTTTCCGACCAATAAAGGTTTTAGTCGGAAAATGGTCGGAAATTTCCGACAACTTTCCGACCAATGTTGTGTTTCGTCGGAAAGTGGTCGGAAATTTCCGACCATTTTCCGACAAATGTTGTGTTTCGTCGGAAAGTGGTCGGAAATTTCCGACACCAATTTTCGTTTTTTTCATTTTTTCAACCTTTAAACATCGTTTTTCCATTCCATCTTTTGTACACATTAATTATACATGAAATACTTTTACTTTACCAACTTATACGCATTGTACACGTTTATACGTGTATGTACACTATCGGGACCCATTAATTAAAATAGGCTAAGTATGTGTGTATATATATGTATGTATGTGTGTATGTATGCGTGTGTGTACACTTGGACAAACAAATACTTATATATATATATATACATACATACATATAGACACAAGCATATACATTTACATACACACATATACCCCCACATGATTATATAACAAAAGAATAAATGTTTTAGTCGGAAAATGGTCGGAAATTTCCGACAACTTTCCGACCAATGATGTGTTTCGTCGGAAAGTGGTCGGAAATTTCCGACCATTTTCCGACACCAATATTCGTTTTTTTCATTTTTCAACCTTTAAACATCGTTTTTCCATTCCATCTTTTGTACACATTAATTATACATGAAATACTTTTAATTTACCAATTTATACGCATTCTACACGTTTATACGTGTATGTATACTATCGGGACCCATTAATTAAAACAGGCTAAGCATGTGTATATATATGTATGTGTGTATGTATGCGTGTGTGTACACTTGGACAAACAAATATTTATACATATATATATATATACATACATATAGACACAAGCATATACATTTACATACACACATATACCCCCACATGATTATATAACAAAAGAATAAATGTTTTAGTCGGAAAATGGTCGGAAATTTCCGACAACTTTCCGACCAATAAAGGTTTTAGTCGGAAAATGGTCGGAAATTTCCGACAACTTTCCGACCAATGTTGTGTTTCGTTGGAAAGTGGTCGGAAATTTCCGACCATTTTCCGACACCAATTTTCGTTTTTTTCATTTTTCAACCTTTAAACATCGTTTTTCCATTCCATCTTTTGTACACATTAATTATACATGAAATACTTTTACTTTACCAACTTATACGCATTGTATACGTTTATACGTGTATGTATACTATCGGGACCCATTAATTAAAACATGCTAAGTATGTGTATATATATGTATGTGTGTATGCATGCGTGTGTGTACACTTGGACAAACAAATACCTATACATATATATATATATATACATACATATAGACACAAGCATATACATTTACGTACACACATATACCCCCACATGATTATATAACAAAAGAATAAATGTTTTAGTCGGAAAATGGTCGGAAATTTCCGACAACTTTCCGACCAATAAAGGTTTTCTTCTTTTATTCTTATTTTTGGTCGGAACTTAGTCGGAAGTTTTCCTTCAAAGTTCCGACCATTTTTTTTTGTCGGTAAATTGTAGGAAAATAGTCGGTAAAACCAGATTATTTTTTTAGTTGTTATTTTGTCGGAAAATGGTCGGAATTTTCCGACCAAATTGGTTTTGTCGGAAATTTTGGTAGGAAATCCCCCTGTTTTCTAGTAGTGATATACATCAAATTATTAAACCAAACTTCTTACAAATCACAATTAATCCATAAAAATCATGCAATTAACAAAAACGGTAAAAACTTCATATTAATCCATTCATCAAATCTAGGTGGCTTAAAAGTTTTAGCCAAGAATCATGGTCTCAAAAATAATAAAACAAGGTTTAAATTCAGAATTCATTGGATTAAACAAAGAAAATAAGAAAACTAGAAGAATCGGATAACTAAACCCGGTAATTTCTTGTTCTCCAAGCCTCCCGCTCTAACCCGATGATTCCGTAGCCTTGAATCTTGCGAAAGATGCTTCTAATTTTCAACTGATGTCTTCGTGCAAGTATATGCGGCTCTCTATGCGTCTGATGTTCCCTCCAGATGTGAATTCCCTCCTGATGTGAATTCCAATCTTCCTCTATCCCTTTTTCGTACAGATGTATATTTTCCAATTCCTTTAGGGTTTTTCTTATTCTTATCTCCACTAATTTGTTCCAAGCCCAAAGAACCCGAAACAAAAAAAACCCACTGATGTTTCTCTTTCGAAAATAATATGGCTGGCCGTGTTACTTTTTTGGCGGCTCACTATGGGTTTTATTTATCCACAACATTATATAAATTAATTCTTTAAAGGCCCACTTTCATGCAAGTCACGTAATTGATGGCCTTAAATTCTTGAAAGAATGCTCTAAAAAAACGTCCAGCCTTGAATGCATGTATATGATCCATTAGGATCTTAAAATAATGCATGTACTCATTAAAAATAACAAAAACCCATTATTTCACGATTCTGCTGAGTTTAATCATCTTTGGCGGCCCATGTGCTTCATAAGCATCCTTTTCAATTCTATACTATAGAAATAAGCGGGCTCGACCCAATCACAGAAAATAGCGGCAATTTTACTTCGGTCTCTGGCACCTCATTCGGCCCAACTGGCTGGTTATTTATTTATTACTTGTTTTTGCTTCATTTGCATCAGGACCTGCCAAAACACAAATTAATGTAATATAATACTAAAACTAAATAAAAACAAATAAAACTCATACAATAATTATACAATTTACACTGGACAAATATGTGTATTTTACCCCACATCAAATATCCCCACACTTAACCTTTTTTCGTCCCCGAAAAAGAATTATGCAAAACGGAATCATAGACGGAATAATTATTCGGGACAAAAGCTTAAATTACTTAATTAGAATCGAAACTCGTGTTAGCCACGATTGCAAGTATATTGATCCTTTTAAACCCAACCCGGTTCCAGGCCCTTATCATGCGATTTTAGTTCAAGTACGGTCAATCTACCTAGGGTCTCACGCTAAAAATCGCAGGTCCACCTAATTCCCCCTCAAGCTTATAGGACAAAAGGAACAACCACTGGGTTATTTCCTAACCGCTTTATACCAAGATCAAGAGAGTTTAAAATCAAATCTATTCTTTCCATTTTTTTTTCTCATTTTTTTTTCTTTTTTCGTCACTTTTTCATTTTTTTTCTTTTCTCGAGCGTAGACGTTGCTTTCCCTAACCCAGAGGCATTCCGGCTGTAGAGTCGCTATCCCCAACTCGGATTACTTAGGCTTCGGTACTTTTTATTTTCTTTTGCAAGGTCGATTTCACATACCCTAGCGGTAATCCGGCTGTAGAGTCGCTATCCCCAACTCAGACTACATAGAAATGACTACTTTCATTCAGTTTCTAGCTCTCTTTTTTATTTATTTATATTTTTTCATTTTCAACGAGATATGACAAGAAACTCTAACGATCTTAACTTATAACGGCATCCCTTATACTATTATTGGCGGTTTCAATTTCCCCACTTTCCCTAGATGAGAACCCACTAGTAGACCGACAATTAGGTATATTTAAGATCAAAGGAACCTAGAACCGAATCGAGCCTTCCCGCACATCCCAAACTAGACACAAGCTCAATTATATTATCTCATATTATCATTATTTGAACCCGAACAAAAACCCGACTATTCTATCATTTTCCGTTTTTTATTTTGCAAACATCTTATTTCAAAAGACATTTTTTAATTTTTCAATTTTTTTTTTATTTTTTTGGATTTTTGAATTTTTTCGACTTTTTTATGACTCGACTAACTATACTAACGACACTAAACGATAGTTTCCCATCCCCACACTTAAACTCTACATTGCCCTCAATGTAGGATGGAAACCGACTCAAAAAAACTAAAAATAAATAAGAAATAAAAGACAAAGGGCAAATCGGAAAGGACTTAGCTGGTTATATTAGCGCGTAAGCTCCAAACTCTCGTCCAATCCAGCTCGATCGTATAGCATTTCGTTCGCGATCCGCTTTGATACTGACTGGTATACTTGGTAGATGCCTGATATTCGAAAGCAGCTCCAAAATCACCCGAATGGAGATTGAGTACGAGTGGTACATATTCAAACCTGCATAAACAAAAACGAGCAAAAACCAAAGCAGTACCGACTCTAAAAAAAACGACTCAAAAACTACTAACTAAGACTCAATATACAAAAACTATGACTCTATATACAAACTCTACAAAACCGAATAGACAAAAGTACAAAACTTTACAAAACCTCCCCACACTTGAACTTAATCAGGAGGCTTCTCTTTGACTTGGACCCTATCTAACCCGTTTAATTCCACCCGATCCTCAAAAACATTTAAAAATTTAATGGTGGGATTATAAAATATTTTAAAAATTAGAAACGGGTCAGACCACCAGAATTTAAACTTACCTGGAATGGACCGGATGCGTGGCATGTAACGATAAGAGCGGTCGTGCTTGCACTTTAATTGCTCCATTTTCTGTTTCGCCCATCTTCCGACCCAGAACCATCTCCGGTTTCCAGGTTCTTTCTTTCTTGCCCTCTCCCGTGGCCTTAAATCTTCAGTTACCCCTACCACGGGCCAGCTATGATGTTTTTCATCTTCCACCATTCCCTCTACTTCCTTGCGAAGATCCCCACACTTAATTTCTACGTGCGGTGTGGGTTCACTTATTTTCTCAGGTTTACCTTCTAGTAGGGCTTCTAAATTTGCTAAATCACCAAATGGATCAAATTCCCCTACTTGTTCAGATTCTGATAAACCTTCTAACTCTCCTAAAAACTTATCTTCCCAACTTAACACTTTTTTCTCTAGTTCAACTTCTACCTCATCATCAAACAGACTACCTAAGGAATCTCCTAAATCTAATTCCTCTTCAACATCTACTTCCTTAACTAATGATTCCTGGTAGACCTGCCACTCGTCTACTTCTTCCACACTCTCTCTCAATATCCCGCAATTAGCCATTTGCATCATAATCTCATCTTCTTCACAGCCAAAATCGATGATGCCCTTCTTCTCCGTTTCTTCTACTTCTTCTAATCTCCTAGACATTTCTTCTATTGAACATTGAATGTCTGAAAGTATAGACTGTTGATTTTGAAGCAGGACTTCATGTTCTTGAATCATTTTATGAGTAGTCTCATCTGTAGCTACCAGTTGAGCTAACAACCCCATTATCCTATTCAGCTGGTCCGTCTCATTTACTCCAAAATTTTGTTGTTGAGGCTGCTGATACGGTTCCTCATACTGGTACGAGGAATACCCCTGTGAAAAATATAGATGTGGCTGCACATAGGGGTTAGCATAATAATGTGCAGAGGACCCCTCATATTGTGGGCATTTAACTGTAAAATGGGGCCCTCCACAAATTTCACACATATTTAAAACTCAAAAGAAAAAGAAGACACGGAAAATTAGACTCCTACGACTCAATATACAGAACACAAATAGACTCACAAGACTCACCACGAAAACACAAAACAAAAGACAAGTAGCACAGATTATGTCTATTAAGTCTAATCAAAGCTAATAAACGCAATCGCCAAGAGTCCCCGGCAACGGCGCCAAAAACTTGATGTGCTAAATGTGGTTATATAAAAACTACTAAAATTAACCTAATCTAGATACTCTAAGCTTTAAATTTATAAACTTAGACTCGATCTAAAACTAAACCACGCAACCGGCAAGTGTACCGATCAATGCAGTATAGCTACAGTAAGTCCGAGTATCGAACCCACGAGACTCTCTGATTACGCTAATTAGACTCTATCTAGACCTAGACTGACACGGACTCTAACTGTTGATTGGGGGGGGGGGGTTACGGAAAATCTAAGGAAATCTATTTAAACTAATTAATTAACTAAGAACTAGACTAAATACGAAAGAAGACGAAGACGATTCTTATATGATAACAAGGACCACCTAGACTAGAATCCTGGATTGAATTTTAAGAAATTACCGATTAAGTTAAATGCATGAATTACGGAACCGGGATCATATGATACTAAACCTATTAAGATCCAACTAAGCCCCTCGACCCTTCTCAAGGAGAAACTTGTGGAACTACCTAGGCCGTTAATCCTACCGGTTATTAGACGCCTTTCCAGTTGTCTAATTATTGTGTAAGTACCCTAATGTTGACCTACTCTTTTCCAATCATAGATCTAGGGTAGTTTGAGTTATTAAACTTGGCTTGATAGACTAATAAAACCGACAGGTCAACTAAGACACGACCTTTTCCAAGGACTATCTAAAACAATTCGCCGGGTAAGACCTACCAATAGCCTCTCACTTTCCAGGTATTAGGACTAGTAGAACACTAAGACTTAGCAAATTATTACCAATTACTTCTAGGGGTTATCGGCCGATTCTCCCTAAAGAGTTAAGGTTTTCTAACGTGATATAGACACTCACCGAAATCCTATACCCTAATATGACTCTATATTGTGATAAAGACCGTCACTAAGAATCATATGAAGCAATTGACAATAACAAACCAAATCAAAGCATGCATATACATCAAATCATTAAACCAAACTTCTTACAAATCACAATTAATCCATAAAAATCATGCAATTAACAAAAACGGTAAAAACTTCATATTAATCCATTCATCAAGTCTAGGTGGCTTAAAAGTTTTAGCCAAGAATCATGGTCTCAAAAATAATAAAACAAGGTTTAAATTCAGAATTCATTGGATAAAACAAAGAAAATAAGAAAACTAGAAGAATCGGATAACTAAACCCGGTAATTTCTTGTTCTCCAAGCCTCCCGCTCTAACCCGATGATTCCGTAGCCTTGAATCTTGCGAAAGATGCTTCTAATTTTCAACTGATGTCTTCGTGCAAGTATATGCGGCTCTCTATGCGTCTGATGTTCCCTCCGGATGTGAATTCCCTCCTGATGTGAATTCCAATCTTCCTCTATCCCTTTTTCGTACAGATGTATATTTTCCAATTCCTTTAGGGTTTTTCTTATTCTTATCTCCACTAATTTGTTCCAAGCCCAAAGAACCCGAAACAAAAAAAACCCACTGATGTTTCTCTTTCGAAAATAATATGGCTGGCCGTGTTACTTTTTTGGCGGCTCACTATGGGTTTTATTTATCCACAACATTATATAAATTAATTCTTTAAAGGCCCACTTTCATGCAAGCCACGTAATTGATGGCCTTAAATTCTTGAAAGAATGCTCTAAAAAAACGTCCAGCCTTGAATGCATGTATATGATCCATTAGGATCTTAAAATAATGCATGTACTCATTAAAAAAAACAAAAACCCATTATTTCACGATTCTGCTGAGTTTAATCATCTTTGGCGGCCCATGTGCTTCATAAGCATCCTTTTCAATTCTATACTATAGAAATAAGCGGGCTCGACCCAATCACAGAAAATAGCGGCAATTTTACTTCGGTCTCTGGCACCTCATTCGGCCCAACTGGCTGGTTATTTATTTATTACTTGTTTTTGCTTCATTTGCATCAGGACCTGCCAAAACACAAATTAATGTAATATAATACTAAAACTAAATAAAAACAAATAAAACTCATACAATAATTATACAATTTACGCTGGACAAATATGTGTATTTTACCACACATCAACACCACGTACCATAAGAGGGCCGGAAGTAAAAAAACTAGTATCGCTCATGTTTGTATCAGAAATTACCAACTGTCGGGATCTTACGGTTCTGTTTTCAGTATCTGATACTTGGGCACGGGGCGTGTTGAGTGGCACGACCCCGTGTTCAGCTACTGTCTGACTTAAAACAGGATTGCCAGTACCAAAGATTGGGCACAGGGCGTGTTCAGCGGGCACGGCCCGTGCTAAGCTCTGCAGAAGCTGAAAATTTAAGAAAAATCCTAAAAAAAAAAAAAAAAACAAAAAATAAGAAAAACGATTAGGCCATTGATTCCTAACTTTCTTAAAATCCTTGTGTCCCCGGTAACGGCGCCAAAAACTTGATGTGCGTGCGGTGTGATATATTTTTATGTATATTTTTAGCCCTTTTTAACCACTTTACTCAAGTTTTAAATTCATAAAACACGATATTTTATTAACACCAAACACACATATGGGCAAGTGCACCCATCGTGAGCGTAGTATAGTGTTGGTAAGATACCGAGGTCGTCCAAGGTCACAAGAGCTTTTAGTACCGGTTTATCCTCAACGTCTAATAAATCAAAATTTTAGAAAAGGGTTTTAAACTAGAAAATAAAAACTAAGAATGCTGAAAATAAAAAAAATAAAAAAACAGATAGACAAGATGAATCACTTGGATCCGACTCGCCTTTAGTGTAATCTTTGATGAGTTTCGCACTTTTGCACTTTTTAATATATTATCTTAGTTATAGTAGTAGGCCCCTCTTTTGAAGATGACGTTACCCTCAACCCAGTAGTTTGAGTCAGCAAGGATACAATCTTAAAGGGTTGGATTATTGAAAGATAATTAATTAAGTTATTAATGCGTAATGTGGTAGGCCCCTCTTTTGAAGGTGACGTTACCCTCGGCTAAGTAGTTTGAGTCAGCAAGGATACAATCCTAAGTAGCCGGGTTAATGTAATAATAGTAGTTTACATATGAGGGGATCAAGCTATTCGCACCCCCGCCATCCAATACCAGTGGGTATTGAAGGAAGTCCTAGTAAGCTTGACCCAGGTCCTTGCAGGATCTATACACTGAACAAGGCAAGAACCTTACCAAACCATTCCCTTAACCCCCGACCAGGTAGCCAACATATCTCTATATAGACCGTAGAGATATGAATGGTGTAAATCTTTTATTTTATATAGACAGTAAAATAACGCCAAGACACCACGGACAAATGATAAGGAAGTTTCACCTTCAACATAAGAAACTAGTTATTAATGTCATTAATACAAAACCAAATAAAAAGTGCGAAAAGATTAAAAAACAAAAGTATTACACTAAATGCTCGTCTTCACCAAGTGATGTAAGAGACTTAGGCAAACATGGCCTTTGATTGTCAAGAACTCTTACTATCAATCTTGGATCCCGAGACTACTACACACACTCTATGATGGATGATGGATGATGGTGGTGGATGTGGGTTGTGATGGTGGTGGAGGGTGGGTGATGTCGCAACCCCCGATCCCTGTTTCCCGGGAACGGGCGGACGCGATCTCAGAGTTTGGTGGTATCAGTTTGTTTAATCTTGCAGCGGAATTTTCATCAGGACCGTAGTTAGGAAATGTTTATCAGAGTAAAACCACCTTCTTTTATATCAATAATATCATGGGCAAAACCCAAGTTTCTTATTACAATACATTATAGGGACAAACCCTATTTTATTGAATTTAAAACATCGTTTATTAGGTAACTTTTATAGCCACATTTTTCCCAAGCCTTCAGTGCTCTCCAGCTGGCTTTCATTAATTGGCTGTTCACATTGTGTTACCTGTAACGCGTTTTAAAAACATTTGTCAGTCGGAAATACTGGTGAGTGAATCCCAGTTTAATCAAGAAACATTTTTATCCATTAAAACAGTATTGAGAGCGATCACATTGTTTATTTCTACACAATTACTCATTCAGTATTTGCCACTCGACCGGATCTATGGCTATGGTCAAATTACCCATTGGCTAACTCGTCGTCCAATGGTAATGTACTGTCATTCAGACTTACTACTACTACTCGTAGTAATATAAATTTTGTATACAAAACCCCATAATACCGGCAGTAATTGAAGAACTACAAAGACTCAATCACCGCTTAATCACATTGTAAAACAATTAAGGTTTTGTAAAATATTCCAAAAACATTAACAAAAAGAGGATAAACTCACATTGCTATCTTAGGCTTCTCGTAAGGGTTTCCTGGATATAATCTATAATTTATACAAATGTATATTGTTTAGTATCATAACCCTTTGAAATTATTAATGATACCCTCCCCGAGACGGCATTCCAACAACTACGTCGGGCAGAACCACGACAGTTGTTACGGAACCCTAAATCAATCGGGTAGCGTAACTATTATGAAACTGGGGTTATAATACTTACAACGGAGCAGAACTTCGCTAATTAGGGGGTATAATACTTGCAAAATATGCCTAATATCAGAGAATTTCGAGATTGAGATTGAAATGTGAGCGACGGAATTTGTAATCTGATGCTATCTATTTATAGTTGTGAAATCTAACTTTCAGGCGGCCCGCGTAAAAGACAGGCCAAGGTTACGCGGCCCGCGTCAACCTTGGTCAACATTATAGCTTGTCCCGGTCATCCTCTAGACCGCCACGATGTCGACACGTGTCGACCTCTGGTGAAATCGCGTGTTATGAGTCCGCACGGCCCGCGTAAGATGTTGGGGTGGGTCTACGCGGCCCGCCTCAACTCTATATTCAGATTTTTATTTTATTTTTATGAACTATAATGTATTTTGGGCTCGGTTTTCACATACGGGGTGTATTATAAGACATATTGGGACAATTTAAGATATAATAGAGTGTCAGAAATATTTGAGGGTGCTGGTTTTACCGAGGGTTGTTACATTCTCCCCACCTTGTTTTAGAGCTCGTCCTCGAGATCTACTGAAACAAATGCGGGTATTTCCTTTGCATTTCTGACTCAAGCTCCCATGTGTATTCAGGTCCTCTTTTGGAGTCCCACTTCACTTTGACTAGAACTAATCTCTTATGCTTGAGATTCTTGACTTTCCTGTCTTCAATCTGTAGAGGCCTTTCTACAAACTTGAGTTGTTCATTTACTTCTATATCCTTAAGAGGCACTATTAGTGATTCATCAGCTAAACACTTCTTGAGATTAGATACATGAAACACATCATGTATTCCTGCCATTTCCTCTGGCAGTTGTAGCTGATAGGCTACAGGTCCTATTCTTCTAATAATCTTAAAAGGTCCAACATACCTGGGACTTAGCTTTCCTCTTTTGATGAATCTTACTACTCCTTTCTAAGGAGAGACTTTCAACAGTACTTTATCTCCTACCTGAAACTCCAATGGCTTGCGTCTGTTATTGGCATAACTCTTTTGTCGATCACGTGCTGCTTTCAGTCGTTCATTGACTTGAATAATGTTGTCGGTTGTTTCTTGTACTATCTCAGGTCCAGATAGTTGTTTTTCCCCAATTTCTGCCCAACAGACTGGGGTTCGACACTTTCTCCCATAAAGTGTTTCGAATGGTGCAGCATTGATACTTGTGTGATAACTATTATTATAAGAAAATTCTATTAAAGGTAAATGATCATCCCAATTACCTCCAAAGTCAATTACACAAGCTCTAAGCATATCCTCCGTTGTTTGAATTGTCCTTTCACTTTGTCCATCTGTTTGTGGATGATAAGCTGTGCTTAACTTTAACTTGGTTCCCATTGCCTTTTGGAAACTTGACCAAAAATGAGATGTAAATCGACTATCTCTATCAGAAACAATAGATAAAGGAATGCCATGTAAAGAAACAATTTCATTTACATACAATTTAGATAATTGTTCCATACTAATTGTTTCTTTCATTGATAGAAAATGAGCTGACTTGGTTAGTCTATCTACAATCACCCAGATTGTATCATTTCCTTTCCTAGTTTTGGGTAATTTAGTAACAAAATCCATTGTTATCAATTCTCATTTCCAAACTGGCATTTCTAATTGCTGTAACAAACCTGAGGGTTTCTAATGTTCAGCTTTAACTTGTGAGCAAGTTAAACATTTAGAAACATAGGCTGCTATATCCTTCTTCATTCCTATCCACCAGAAATTTTTCCTTAAATCCTGGTACATTTTATCATTTCCTGGATGCATTGTATACTTAGATTTATGGGCTTCTTCTAATATACGATTGCGCAGGTTTCCTAATTTAGGTATCCACATTCTCTTCTTATGGAATCTCCAAATTCCATCTGTTCCTTGTTCCAATTCTTTTAGCATACCTTTTAATTTTTCAGAATCATCCTTGATTACTGATTCTTGTGCTTCTCTTATTTGATCATTTAAATCTACTTGCAGATTTAATTTAAGAGAACGTACCCTTCTTGGCTTTTCTTGATACTTTCGGCTTAAAGCATCTGCTACTATATTTGCTTTTCCTTCATGATACTGGATATCACAATCATAGTCACTAAGAAATTCCATCCAGCGTCTTTGCCTCATATTCAATTCTTTTTGCTTGAAGATATATCTTAAACTCTTATGATCAGTGAATATGGTAAACTTACTACCGTAAAGGTAATGTCTCCAAATCTTAAGAACAAAAATTATAGCTCCTAATTCCAAATCATGGGTTGAATAATTCTCTTCATGATTTTTAAGTTGTCTAGATGCGTAAGCTATAACTTTTTGTCTTTGCATCAACACACATCCATAACCTAGTTTAGAAGCATCACAATAGACTACAAAGTCTTCAGTTCCTTCTGGTAATGCTAATATAGGTGTATGGGTTAATCTTTGCTTAAGGATTCTAAATGCTTCTTCTTGTTTTACTCCTCATTCAAACTTAACAGATTTACAGGTTAGCTTAGTTAAGGGAATGGTTATTCTAGAA
Organism: Helianthus tuberosus; assembly: GCA_030545235.1. Lineage (NCBI taxonomy): Eukaryota > Viridiplantae > Streptophyta > Magnoliopsida > Asterales > Asteraceae > Helianthus > Helianthus tuberosus. Next base: position 32,482 of record JARYGA010019580.1, read on the forward strand.
AAATCTTGAATAAATCTTCTATAATAACCGGCCAATCCTAAGAAACTTCTAACTTCAGTTGGTGATTCAGGGGTTTTCCATTTCGTAATTGCTTCAATCTTTGTTGGATCTACATGAATTCCTTCATGGTTGACTAAGTGTCCAAGGAATTGTACCTGTTCTAACCAAAATTCGCACTTATTGAATTTAGCATAAAGTTTTTCCTTTCCTAACAAACTTAAAAGTGCGTGCAAATGTTTTGCGTGATCCTCTTTATTCTTAGAGTAAATTAAAATATTATCTATGAAAACAATTATGAATTTATCCAAATATGGCTTACATACTCGGTTCATCATGTCCATAAATGCAGCTGGGGCATTGGTTAAACCAAATGGCATGACAGTAAATTCATAATGTCCATACCTTGTTCTAAAAGCGGTTTTAGGAATATCCTCTTCCTGTACCTTTAATTGATGATATCCTGACCTTAAATCGATTTTAGAGAAAAATCGAGCTCCTTGCAGCTGATCAAACAAATCATCGATTCTCAGTAATGGGTAGCGATTCTTAATCGTGACTTTGTTTAATTCACGGTAGTCAATGCACATACGCATTGATCCGTCCTTCTTTTTAACAAACAGTATCGGCGCTCCCCATGGCGACGAACTTGGCTGTATGAATCCTTTCTCTAACAATTCATCTAATTGTTTCTTCAGTTCCTGCATTTCGGCGGGTGCCAAACGGTAAGGTGCTTTGGCAATTGGTGATGTTCCTGGTATTAAATGAATTCTGAATTCAACTTCTCTATCTGGCGGTTGCCCTGGCAATTCTTCTGGAAAGACATCTGAAAACTGAGATACTACTGGAATATCTTTTAGTTCTTTCCCTTTAGTGTTAGTGATTATAGAAATCAAATACACTACAGAACCTTTTCTTATAAAACTTGCAGTTTTCATCACAGATATGAATTTTGTGGATCTAGAGGGCTTATCTCCTTTAATTGTGATCATTTTTCCTTTTTGTGAATTTACTTGAATTAACTTTTGATCACATAAAATACTGACTTTATTGGCTATTAACCAATCTATTCCTAAGACAACATCAAATCCTACCAGATTCATGGGATAAAGATTTGCAATAAATTTCTGATTTGAAATTTCTATACTTGCTCCCTGCAAGATTTCAGAAATTCTAATGGTTTCTCCATTGGCTGTTTCTACTAGACATTCTTGTGGTAGTTTAGTTAATGACTTATTTAGAAATTTGCAAAATGATGTATTAATAAAACTTTGGTTTGCACCAGAGTCAAATAATACTTTAGCAAAGACATCATTAACTAAAAACGTACCAGCTATGACATCTGGAATCATTCTGGCTTCATCTGCAGTTAGCACAAATGCTCTAGCATTTTTAGTATTCTTGTTGTCTGCAGCTGGGGCTAATTTCGGACAATTTAGCTTGATATGACCTTGTTCTCCGCAATTGTAACATACCCGACTGTTAGCTTTCTTTCTGCAATTTTCTTCCTTGTGTCCCGATATTTTGCAAAAGTTACAATATATGGAGCATCTTCCTGAATGCTTTCTTTTGCAATACCTACAGTAGGGTGTAGAGGTAGAACCTATATTTTTCCCATGATTAGAATTTCCAGAACGAAATTCTTGTGTAAGCTTCTGGGTTAGGCTCCTTCTTTGATCCTCTTCTCGGGTTCGAACTAATTCATCTGTCAAGGTATTTGCTAGTTCTACAGCTTCTTCTATGGTTTGAGGTCTAGCTGCCTTGACTACGTGTCTTATTTCCCCAATTAATCCCCAAATATAACCGGAAATTAACACTGGTTCTGGTGAAGCAAGAGTTGGCACTATTCTAGCATATTCGAAAAATAACTTAGTGTATCCCTTACTATCCACACCAGTCATCCTAAGGTTTAGGAATTTGTTTGCTATCTGTTCTTTCTTATTGGGTGGGCAGAATTTCCTTTCTACCTTGTTCTTAAATTCTTCCCATTCCATATTATAAGTCCTATCACTTCCTCTTGTCTGGAGGATAGTGTTCCACCATTCTAGTGCTGGATTCTTAAATAAATTAGAAGCAAACAATATCTTATCTTCTTCAGCACACTTACTTATCCTTAAGATTGCCTCAGTCTTCTCTATCCAGCGTAGGGTTGCAATGGCCCCTTCATTACCCGAGAATTCCATTGGTTTACAAGACCAGAATTCTTTATAAGAACAACCATAAGGCATGGTTCTTCTTTTCTTGGGAATAGGCATTTGAAGTACAGGTCCATTGTTCACGCTGTGTTCTGGTTCACTTGGTCGCTTACTGCTATGCTTACTTTTATTATCAGCATCTTTAACAGTTTGAAGAATAAATGGCATTGCATCTATAATTCCCTGTGCTACAATGTGTTGGATAGCACTATTATCCATCTGGTTCCCATTGTTATTGTTGTTTGGATTTTCATTAACCACGTTAATGTTACTCTGGTTATCGTTATTCAGATTTCCTTGATTTTCTTCGTCGGCCATCTGAATTTTAAACATTTTCCCCATATTAATATCACAAATAATAGGTAATATAGTTAATTACATGACACGCAATTTAACCAAAACCGTCGATCATTGCGACTATACTCTTTTTCATATACTATGCGTCTATTACACACTTAGTACAGAAATAAAGATTACAATACCAACAGAAATAAAATAGTAATATGCATCCGTATACACATATTTTTATTTTATTTTTATTTTTATTACTATTATTACTACTACCATTTCCTCCATTCACACATTCACGGATATGGATTTATCCAAAAATCCATATTGCGTTCATCGTATTTCCATACTAGACGCTCTCCAACCTGACGCATCCTCTCACTGCTTTCTAATATTTCCTCCCCGAAAGTCCTAAGTTCTTGGACGTTTTCTGCATTCATTGGGGGTGCAGGTTCTCGGACTGGGTTTGGAATCTGGGGTACGGGTTCCTGATATGGGGGTGTAGGTGCCTGAAATTGGTAAGGAACTTCTAATATTTCCCTAATATAATCATCTTGGTAATAGGGATCTAAAAGGTCCATACCTGGGTAAGCTTCTATGTTCCTCATGGGTGGATAATCCTGGATAGGATAACGTTGCATAAAATCCATATTGTTGTCCCACCAGGGGTCGTAATTCGGGTCTAGAGGGTTTGGTGCAGGCACCCTAGGGATTTCTTCTGGGTTAAAGTCATACATCTCCACTTGGTTTTCCTGGTTTTCTATCTCCATAGGTTGTTCTGGGTTTTGTGGTTGTGGGGCTACTAGTTGTTCCAGACTTGGGTCAGCAGCAGTTGTAGCTAAAATATGGAAATTAGCTAGGCTTCTATTTAGCATATCTTGAGTATGGGCATCTGCCTCTCGCTTAATAGCTGCTAAAGCCCTTTGCTGTTGCAATTTTCTCATTCTTTTCCTACGAGCAAAAGCTTCTTTACTGAACCATCCTCGTTTCTTATTAGGAAATGGTTCTTCAGATTGAGCTCTAAAGGCAAATATTTCATCCTCCTGATCAACAGAATACCCCGAAAGGGCAGGCTGTGATGATGTACCTTCACTCTTAGGTGAATCAGATAACTGACGGTTCATATCTGATGGTTCTTGATCACTTATACTGAAAACTAACAAATAGTCAAATAACACGTAACACATAATTACAGTTATGCACGTATTTCCGTAATTTATTTCCTAACACAAAATTTAAAATTTAAGTGTCAGCAGAACATTTCTTTGGCTCAGACCAGTGGCTAGGCTCTGATACCACATTCTGTCGCAACCCCCGATCCCTGTTTCCCGGGAACGGGCGGACGCGATCTCAGAGTTTGGTGGTATCAGTTTGTTTAATCTTGCAGCGGAATTTTCATCAGGACCGTAGTTAGGAAATGTTTATCAGAGTAAAACCACCTTCTTTTATATCAATAATATCATGGGCAAAACCCAAGTTTCTTATTACAATACATTATAGGGACAAACCCTATTTTATTGAATTTAAAACATCGTTTATTAGGTAACTTTTATAGCCACATTTTTCTCAAGCCTTCAGTGCTCTCCAGCTGGCTTTCATTAATTGGCTGTTCACATTGTGTTACCTGTAACGCATTTTAAAAACATTTGTCAGTCGGAAATACTGGTGAGTGAATCCCAGTTTAATCAAGAAACATTTTTATCCATTAAACAGTATTGAGAGCGATCACATTGTTTATTTCTACACAATTACTCATTCAGTATTTGCCACTCGACCGGATCTATGGCTATGGTCAAATTACCCATTGGCTAACTCGTCGTCCAATGGTAATGTACTGTCATTCAGACTTACTACTACTACTCGTAGTAATATAAATTTTGTATACAAAACCCCATAATACCGGCAGTAATTGAAGAACTACAAAGACTCAATCACCGCTTAATCACATTGTAAAACAATTAAGGTTTTGTAAAATATTCCAAAAACATTAACAAAAAGAGGATAAACTCACATTGCTATCTTAGGCTTCTCGTAAGGGTTTCCTGGATATAATCTATAATTTATACAAATGTACATTGGTTAGTATCATAACCCTTTAAAATTATTAATGATACCCTCCCCGAGACGGCATTCCAACAACTACGTCGGGCAGAACCACGACAGTTGTTACGGAACCCTAAATCAATCGGGTAGCGTAACTATTATGAAACTGGGGTTATAATACTTACAACGGAGCAGAACTTCGCTAATTAGGGGTATAATACTTGCAAAATATGCCTAATATCAGAGAATTTCGAGATTGAGATTGAAGTGTGAGGGACGGAATTTGTAATCTGATGCTATCTACTTATAGTTGTGAAATCTAACTTTCAGGCGGCCCGCGTAAAAGACAGGCCAAGGTTACGCGGCCCGCGTCAACCTTGGTCAACATTATAGCTTGTCCCGGTCATCCTCTAGACCGCCACAATGTCGACACGTGTCGACCTCTGGTGAAATCGCGTGTTATGAGTCCGCGCGGCCCTCGTAAGATGTTGGGGTGGGTCTACGCGGCCCGCCTCAACTCTATATTCAGATTTTTATTTTATTTTTATGAACTATAATGTATTTTGGGCTCGGTTTTCACATACGGGGTGTATTATAAGACATATTAGGACAATTTAAGATATAATAGAGTGTCAGAAATATTTGAAGGTGTTGGTTTTACCGAGGGTTGTTACAGGTGAAGTGTGAGAGAGGTGGTTTGTCAAGGGATGATTTGCAAGTGAGCCAAGAACCCCTATTTTATAGCCTACACAGAAGCCCGGACACGGCCCCGTGTCCACCCTCTTTCTCTTTCTTCATTAGTTGCAGTTTGTCTGCATTAGTTGACCACGCCCCCGTGTCCGCTAGGCACGCCCCCGTGTGCAGAAGCGTATCTGTACTATCAGATTCTGCGAATCTTTGCGTTGACCACGGCCCCGTGTCCGCTGGACACGCCCCCGTGTTGGGAAATAGAAGCTTCTACAACTTTGTCTTTTCTGCAGACACTTAGGCACGCCCCCGTGCTCACTGAGCACGGGGCGTGTTCAGTCTTCTGTTGTCTTGTTTTTGCTTGGGAAGATGCTGTCGAGGGGTCGGGCATGCCACGTTTATTCCTTTTCTTGTATTTATGTTAGATTTAGCTGTATTTTTGCTTCTTTTGTTCATTTGAGCTCATTTAATCCTGAAAATACAAAAGGAAGACAAAATCACACTTTTTCCAACATTAGTACTAAAAATGGTTAGTTTTATGCCTCATTTGATGTAATTTATATGTTGCATTTTACCCACATCAACAGCAATCAATGTGTAAACATAACATACAGGCATTCATCGAGTCACATATATCATGCAAGAGCGGTTAGAGTATAAAAGTGTTTGCGTTGTGTGTCGATGTGATTTGATATAAGTAACGTATGTAACACCCAAAAGTGCGTTAAGCAAAAAGGGATCGAGTATACTTACAGAGCGTGTTTCATGAATAAACACAGCCTTGGATTGAAGGGAGCGCTTGAGAGATTAGCCTGATCATAGCACGACAGTATAAGCGTTGAACAACGTGTTAAGCGGTGCGTCGAAGTGTTGTGAGAGACGGATAGTGATCCGGTCGGATGACCGTCCGGACGGATGGTCATCCGGATGGATGACCGTCCGGACGGAGGTCATCCGGACGGATGACCATTCGATCGAATGGGTTATTCGACGAGTGGAGTGTGATGTGCGATGTTTGAACTTTGAATTTTTCGTTGTAACATTTTATAAAAGGAGAAATGTCTCTACTCATCAGGTCATCCGGCCGGATGGTCATCCGTACGGATGACCGTTCGGTCGGATGGCGATTCGCTGACACTGATTTCACTTGAAGTTTTGGAATTTGTTTAAGTGTTCAAAGTTACAATGTCACCTGGACGGATAGCCGTTCGATCGGATGGCTATCCGATCGGATGATAGTTCGTCTGGGGTACTGTTCGAGTTGAAAAGTTTGTAGATTCAGCTAGGTTAAAGATTTTATCGAGACGGTACGACAACGTGTTTAAACTGGAAATCTCATCAAGTCCAACTCATCCGGTCGAACGGGAACCACCCCCTTTGTCCAGACTTTGCTGTTCTTGACGGTGTTTCATGTTCAACCCATGAGTTGATTATCTCTTTGATAGTAATCCATTCTTGGACCGACGCTTCACTAAACAATAAGCAGAAGGCCTGAACGAGCTCAGATCCTATCGGTTTTGAGTGAAAAGTTAAGAAGTTTGAACAAAAGTTTGAAACTCTTAATGAATGTTTAGATTTAGCTGAAATCAGCGTTAAAACATGGTAGAAATCCCTCAGATCTGAGTTGTTCTTGGTGGGATGAGGTCATACTTCAATGCTCGTATGAACACCATGATGACATCACTTAGAACAACCCAAATCAGGTGGATTTTATGGTGAAAATGTAAGATTTATTGGTGAGAAAGATGAAGGAGTGTGTGTAGATCAAAGAAGTACAAGATTTAGAGTAGGAACTTACAAGAATTGCGAGGAATCGAGAAAAAATAGCTTGAGAGCGTTCTGGATCGGAGGGAGCTGTCACATCATGAACAGTGATGTGACAGATGAGTATTTATAGGAAAGGAGGGGGAGAAACGCGGTGTAAGTGAGACGGATCGGAGGGCCCCTCGATCGGATGGCCATCCGATCGGATGGTCATCCGGTCGGATGACCATTCAATCGAATGGTCCTTCGATCGGATGGCGGGTGCGAGTTGGTTTTCGATTTTCTGTTTCGTGCGTTGAGCGTTGTGATGCGTTTCGAGTAAGCGATGCGATGGTATTACCCAATAGTTACACAATAATATAACTAACACACATAAAAAATACAACTTAACTTTCGAGTCCGCGATGAGATTGCGATGCGATAGAGTTACGATTGCGTTTTCGAATAATCACCACCAACAAACACATATAAACATGCACAAGTAACACATAATGGCACACACACGTAAAACAATATCTAGAACCTGTAATTCGAGTTGCAATGCGATAGCGATGAGATTAGCGTTAAGTAGATTTGCGTTTAGTTATCTTTATCGCATTGTTACTTCACATAATACAACTAACGTATCGTAAATTTAAGTATCGATTATCGAGATTCGAGAGTACAAGTATTAATTAAGTAAGGATTAACAGATCTAATTAGCTATGACAACTCGAGTTTCCAAGATTCCATCTTCACATTAATTGCACGTTAATTGTTTGGTTGTTTGCTTTCACGACTTGTTTGCCTTGTAACCGTACACGTTTGATATATGTTGAGAAGTTATGTGATTGTGCATTTATATGTTTTGTAATATAACATGTAGCCTATTGTAAAGTTGAAAATTTTAAACTGTTTCACCCGAGCAAACTCGACGAAACCTAAGGGTTTCGCCACAACCTACACTCGACGAAACCAAGGGGTTTCCCCATAGCCATCACGACGAAACGCAGGGTTTCGCCGGCCCAGGGTTACACCGAAGCCCATTAGAGGCCCAGTACACTTATGCGAGTATTTAATACGGAAACTGTTACATTCGACACACACAACTGACCGAATAGAAACCCTAGAGCATCTCCCTGTTGACGGCGACTGTGTGTCTTCAAAGCCCTTTCCTTCCGACCGATCGATCGATCCATTAACTCTTCTATTTTGGTTAGTGTTTAACCCTTGTATGATTTGCTCATTGTATTATCACTAACTGTTTAATCGGAACCATTGTGAACTGTTGTTATATAATGCTTAAATCCAGGATTAGATGATGAGTATGATTAATGATCGTGGTTTCATGAATCTTATGTATATTGTCAATAGATTACTCATGTTTATCGAATGCTAGTATAGAACTTGTTCATAATATTTAGTTCTTAATCTTATGGCGATTCTTGCTAATAAGGAACCTATAGATTTAAAAGATTATCAATCGTAAACATGTATTGATTGTGTAGATCGTATGAGTGTTTAGCAAACTGCCATGCATAGGGTACAGGCTGCATAATTGATGATTAACGATCATGGTGATTGTATGTTAACTGTTCATTCGATGATAGAGTGTAACGGCTGTTATTGATGATTAGGGTTTCTGGGTAATTGTCTGATGTCACGACGTAACACTATGCTTTCCGACGAAACGCCGATGTCGACGAAACCAGGGGGTTTCGCCGAGGGTAATCACGACCAAACGGGTGGGTTTCGCCGAAGGGGTTCACGACGAAACAAGTATGTTTCGTCAAGTTATTAATCAAGCACAGTGACTCGGTTAATTCTGTTAGTAGTTAACTAGGTTAGTAAAGACTATGTTAACTGATAAGGATAGTACAAGTAACTGATAATTTTAAAGCATGGTTACATGAGCTTGTATATCTGATAAATGTTATGTGTTAGTTGTTACTTGCATGTACGTGATGATCTTGACTGTTAATCGAACTTTGTGAATGGAAACTGATTGTGTGTACGTGCAAACTATAGGCTTTGATTGAATTAATTGTGCACAAGTAATTAAGCCTACCGAGCAAACCGAGGTGAGTTCACACTTTCTACAAGGCATGGGATTCCCAAGGGTTGGGAATGGGTTAAAGAATTAAATCGGAAACTACATATTCTCCTTGGGTAGGATATGTACGGCCATCCTCCATGGGTAGGATGCCAAGATTAAACCTCGCGTATTCTCCATGGGTAGGATGCCAAGATTAAACCTCGCGTATTCTCCTTGGGTAGGATACGTATGTTCGTCCTCCTTGGGTAGGACAACAAGATTAAACATGCTGGACCAAAACTCTATCATAAGTCCCTCATTTTATATCGACTTAATCACCGAGGCCGATGACGAGCGGGTCATTAGTTAATAGCGCTATTAGGTTTAACAAACCTCACACTGTGCCGGTAGGACGGGCGTGTACTAATGGACTAAAGGAAAAGGGTCAATGCTGATAGACATTGACTTAGGGCACAACTTATTTTCGTAGTAGTCGATATGGTACAGTATGGTAACGCACATGGGAAGCCCCCACTAAATATCGTAAAAAGGTTTGGGAAACAGGGTAAACTGGTAATTCACATGGGAAGCCCCCACCAACTATGGATATGTTTGGGAAACAGGGTAAACTGGTAATTCACATGGGAAGCCCCCACCAACTATGGATATGTTTGGGAAACAGGGTAAACTGGTTAATCATATTTTCAACTATGGGGTAACCCCCACGGAAAATAAGCCAACTAAATACAAACTGTGTTTTCGTAAACAACTTAAAACGAACACCCAACTGTGAACTCGCTCAACTTTGTTGTTGACTCGTTGTTACATGCCTTGCAGGTCTTTAGGTGCATATTGACTGGAACTTGCTGTCTGGGAGGCTGGAGTGGTCATGGGTCGAGTTACATGGAAACGCAACACAAGACTAAGAGCTTTTATACGTGGTGTATAAACACTTAACGAAATAAATATGCTTCCGCTGTAAACTGTGAAATATTGTAACGTTGTAACACTTATTGTTAATAAATGAATGTTTTATTTAAATATACTCATGAGTTCAATGTGATTGGTGGCTAAGATCCTGGTATGTCACGCCTCCTGCGGTGATACTCCGCTTGTGGATTTTGGGGGTGTGACAGATTTGTATCAGAGCCATTGGTTATAGTGAACTTTTGGGGGTGTGACAGATTGGTTTTATAAAGGGGAAAATGTTTTTGTAAAACCAGACTATAACCGAACAGTTCTGAAGACGTGAATACGACCATGACACTCAGCTCCAGATGGCAAGGTTCGTTTCTCATATACTTATTGTACTATATAACTAGTGAACATCTACATACGATACTGCATGTGATTGCACGTTTAGCACAACAATATGAATTCATGTACACTTGCACGTGTTATGTGACTGATAGGGTGGTATTTCCCTAAACCTTCACGACTTACACTTCGTAATACTCTTTGTTGCTACTCGAGTTTGAGGAACCATTTGACATGAGTTAAGAGGAGCTGAGGTGAGCATGCAAATCACAATATTATTGTGGGTTCACACATAATAATACTGTGGGGTGCATGTGAGTCCCAGTGAGGCTTAACAAGTGAAAAAGGGGTTCTGTTCCGTTATTTGATCTATGTGAAACAAAACAATCTATAGGAGTCATAGCAGTGATTGTCTCTTACTCAAACATGATCTTTTCACTCCTTTCTGAACCCTTACGAATCTCGATGCTATCGAGTATTACTTGAACATACATATGAACGCCTAGCGAAACGTGTAGAATGATAGGTGCTTGCACAAACGTCCTTGAGTTGGTTTATACCTTTCTCGCTTCTCTTCGTTTGATGGAACTCTATATATTGACGTCTCAGACTCCGAAGTATGATCACTTCTGCAACACTCTCGCAGCATACCGCGTATTACTCAATCGACTTGCTAGATCGATGGACAAAAGGGTGAGCGTAGTATCTTACCGACCTCAGTAATTGGACAACTCTGATTACCGGCAAGGAACACCAGCAAAGTGACCGCAATCGAATCTCCAACCCTAGTCAGCGACTGATGGGAGTCAACCTTTACGAACCAATCAGGACATAGCAATGACAACTGACTGTAGAATGGAAAGTGAAACTCCCCGCACAGTGAGTTGTGCCTTAGCACGTACCATGGAATGTGGAGAGGTGGACCCTGTCGGTGAAAGATCGTAGAGCTCCGTTTTAAGCAATGACAGTAGAGGCAACAGTCACGGCAATGTCAAGGAACTCGTGATCGTAGCTTACAGTATGGAAACGAAGGTGACCTCGACGAGGATTGACTGTGTTAAGTCAAAGTGTTAACACCCAAGGGAACAAAGATGGTATTAGGAATTCTCGCAAGGAAAACAACAACACTGGAAATGATGCTTACGGAAGGGCATTTAGAATTGGCGTACGTGACACCAGGCAAAATAGCAGCATGGTAGCTTGTATAAGTAGCCCTGTTTTGGCTAACCCTGATGCTTCTTGAAACCGAACCTATTGTGGCAGCAACGGATGGCAAGTCAAAAGAAACCTCACATGTTCGTTGGGATGCAAACTTGACCTTGTGGGACAAGTGTTCGACATCTATCCTTGATGGTTTCGATGCAGTAGCTAGTGTGGATTGGTTATTCAGATATCGCGCAAATATACCCGGTGAGGAGAAAATTTTGCATGTCCTTCTCCCAAGGGGAGAATCGTTATCTGTTCTAAAGCGTCAGAGTAGTGCAGAGGTTAATGCCGTTTCAGCGATGGAAGCCCAGAAGCGCCTACAGAGGGATTACCCCGCTATGTTAGCACTCTAGACTAATGTTAAGGGTAAGAAAAGAGGATCGAGGATCCACCAATTGTTCATGATTATTCCCTCTGTACTACCAGAAGAACTATCAGGTTTACCTCCACATCGTCAGGTGGAACATCAGATCGGTATCACGCCAGAGGCAACCTTGATTTCTCGTACTCCATACCATCTTACACCAGGAGGGTTGCAAGAATTATCTAACTAATTACAGGAACTACGGGATGGGAGTTTTATCGATCTAACTCCTCGCCTTGGGGAGCCCGAGCTCCATTGCGGAAATGAAGGACGAGTCCTTCCATATGTGTACAGACTACCAAAGGGTGGCAATCGTGAACCGTCACCTCTATCTCACATCGACGACCTGCTTGACCCGCTGCGATGATCAAGCCTCTATTCGGAAACTGACTTGGACGGTCATCTGATGGAAGACTCATGGGAGGATGATTCCTAACATGGTGTTACAGGCACAGTACGGCCACTACGATTTTCTGTTCTTGTTGTTTGAGTTATCCAACACACCAACAGCCTTTGGGATCACCTGTGTAGTACGTGTCAACTTCATCTCGCCAGATCCGTCAACCGTGTTTATCTATAACGTTATGAATCACTTCCAGGAGAAAGGAACACCATGAAGGACACCTGTATTTCATCTTAGAGCTCCTAGGGAAGGAGCAACTCCATGCGAAGTCTACCTAAGTGTGACTTCAGGATTTAAGAAGTACACTTTCTTGGCCACGTAGTCAACGAAGTGGGGATACACGTGGATCTCGCTGAGATCCATTTTATTAGAAAGTGACCGGCACCAAAGATCCCTTCGAGGATACAGCAACTTCTTGGTCTCACTAGATGCTATCGCAGATTCATCCCAGGATTTTCGAAGATCGCGCAGTTTAAATCTCTTTAGCACAGCAGGGTGCTCTGTACGTGGGAGACAAAACAGGATGACGACTTTTTAGCTTTCAAATTCCAACTCTGCAATGCACTGAGCATCGTCTCTACCTGAGGGTATGAGTGATCTAGTGGTATACCATGATGTCTTGAATCAGAGTCCCAGTTACACACCGATGCAACACGAAAGAGTGATGACTTACGTAATGGGGTTACAAAGAGGAACTGCACGACACGCAACCCGCGGTGGAAACCGTGGTCTTTGGATTTAAGTTGAAGGCATTACTTGGACGGTACCGAATGCACTACTAAGACCGATCACAAGGGCCTCCCGTGTACCCTGGTTTGGAAAGAGCTAAATCAGTTAATGGCATCGCCGGATGGAACCTCTGGATGAATACGACTGCGATACCTGAATGTGCACGAGCTCTGCAGCTCACTATCGACTCTAACTTACCCGGATTAGACTCACTCTATACAAGTTGAACCCATGCGGGGCATGGAAGAGCAACCTTTGACCAGTGGGACGATCCTCGTTGCTTCCTGAGCGAATGCGGGTCTCATTACACGGCCACTGCAGGGAACTCGCGTTGAGCAAGCACACCAGTTTTGATATTCTAGTCGTCTGGGTCTTGATGAGAGGCCCACCTAGCTAGGTATGGGAATGACATTTGACTTGTGGGAAGGTCAAGGCAAAGTGTTAGCAATCAGAAACATCTATATGGAAAGCGAAAAACAGACTGCCATGGATTTGGTCGCTAGTCTACTTACAACTCGAAACGGAAACGATATCACCTGGATGATCGTTGATTGTCTCACGTTACCAGCACACTTTCTAGCCATCAAGGAAACGGATAAGTTTTCTACACTTGCCGTCATCTACCTGAAAGAAATGGTTGCTAGGCACGGGGTGCCAACCTCCATTATCTCGGATAGCGACCCACGATTTGCATCTGATTTGTGACAAGCGATGCATAAATCCTTTGGCTCATGTTTAGACACGAGCACAGCACATCATCCACAGACGGATGGGCAGACTGAACGCACCATCCAAACTCTTGAAGACATGCTTCAAGCATATGTAATCGACTTTGGCAACGGCTGGGAAAGACACCTCCCTTTAGTGGAGTTCTCGTATGACAACAGTTACCACACCAGCATCCAGGCTGCTCCGTTCGAGGCATTGTACGGACGGAAGTGCCGATCACTTCTTTGTTAGGCAGAAATTGGTGACAGCCAGATCACGGGTCCAGAACTTGTAATAGACACAACGGAAAGGATTGCACAAATACGACAACGAATGGCGGCAGCTCGTGACCGTCAGAAAAGCTACGCTGATAAGCGCAGGAAACCACTCGAGTTCCAAGTTGGGGATCGAGTGCTACTCAAAGTCTCACCTTGGAAAGGTGTAGTTCGTTTTGCCAAACGAGGCAAACTCAATCCGCGTTATGTCGGACCGTTCGAAATCATTGAGAAAATAGGCAGGGTGGCCTACAAACTGAACCTACCAACAGAACTCAGTGGAGTTCACAACGTATTTCACGTGTCGAATCTGAAGAAGTGTCTGTCAGATGAGACCCTCATAGTTCCTCTAAAGGAGCTCACTATTGACGATCAGTTGCGATTCGTCGAGGAACCAGTTGAAATCACAGATCGAGACGTTAAGGTCCTCAAGCGTACCAGAATACCTCTTGTTCGAGTTCGTTGGAACTCCCGTTGTGGCCCAGAGTTCACCTGGGAACGAGAAGATAAAATGAAACTCAAGTATCCCCAGTTGTTCGGGAACAATGCAACAACTACTGAGGCTGAAGCTACTGCGAAATTTCAGGACGAAATTCCAAATCAACGGGGGGATGATGTGACACCCCAGGAAAACCAGTAAACCACGCAACTTGACTAGCTTCCTCAGTAACCGCATGCAAAATTTCAGGACGAAATTTCTTTCAAGTTGGGGATAATGTGACAACTCGAGTTTCCAAGATTCCATCTTCACATTAATTGCACGTTAATTGTTTGGTTGTTTGCTTTCACGACTTGTTTGCCTTGTAACCGTACACGTTTGATATATGTTGAGAAGTTATGTGACTGTGCATTTATATGTTTGGTAATATAACATGTAGCCTATTGTAAAGTTGAAAATTTTAAACTGTTTCACCCGAGCAAACTTGACGAAACCTAAGGGTTTCGCCACAACCTACACTCGACGAAACCAAGGGGTTTCGCCATAGCCATCACGACGAAACGTAGGGTTTCGCCGGCCCAGGGTTACGCCGAAGCCCATTAGAGGCCCAGTACACTTATGCGAGTACTTAATACGGAAACTGTTACATTCGACACACACAACTGACCGAATAGAAACCCTAGAGCAACTCCCTGTTGACGGCGACTGTGTGTCTTCGAAGCCCTTTCCTTCCGACCGATCGATCCATTAACTCTTCTATTTTGGTTAGTGTTTAACCCTTGTATGATTTGCTCATTGTATTATCACTAACTGTTTAATCGGAACCATTGTGAACTGTTGTTATATAATGCTTAAATCCAGGATTAGATGATGAGTCTGATTAATGATCGTGGTTTCATGAATCTTATGTATATTATCAATAGATTACTCATGTTTATCGAATGCTAGTATAGAACTTGTTCATAATATTTGGTTCTTAATCTTATGGCGATTCTTGCTAATAAGGAACCTATAGATTTAAAAGATTATCAATTGTATACATGTATTGATTGTGTAGATCGTATGAGTGTTTAGCAAACTGCCATGCATAGGGTACAGGCTGCATAATTGATGATTAACGATGATGGCGATTGTATGTTAACTGTTCGTTCGATGATAGAGTGTAACGGCTGTTATTGATGATTCGGGTTTCTGGGTAATTGTCTGATGTCACGACGTAACACTATGCTTTCCGACGAAACGCCGATGTCGACGAAACCAGGGGGTCTCGCCGAGGGTAATCACGATGAAACGGGTGGGTTTCGCCGAAGGGGTTCACGACGAAACAAGTATGTTTCGTCAAGTTATTAATCAAGCACAGTAACTCGGTTAATTCTGTTAGTAGTTAACTAGGTTAGTAAAGACTATGTTAACTGATAAGGATAGTACAAGTAACTGATAATTTTAAAGCATGGTTGCATGAGCTTGTATATCTGATAAATGTTATGTGTTAGTTGTTACTTGCATGTACGTGATGATCTTGACTGTTAATCGAACTTTGTGAATGGCAACTGATTGTGTGTACGTGCAAACTATAGGCTTTGATTGAATTAATTGTGCATAAGTAATTAAGCCTACCGAGCAAACCGAGGTGAGTTCACACTTTCTACAAGGCATGGGATTCCCAAGGGTTGGGAATGGGTTAAAGAATTAAAACGGAAACTACATATTCTCCTTGGGTAGGATTTGTACGGCCATCCTCCATGGGTAGGATGCCAAGATTAAACCTCGCGTATTCTCCATGGGTAGGATGCCAAGATTAAACCTCGCGTATTCTCCTTGGGTAGGATACGTACGTTCGTCCTCCTTGGGTAGGACAACAAGATTAAACATGCTGGACCAAAACTCTATCATAAGTCCCTCATTTTATATCGACTTAATCGCCGAGGCCGATGGCGAGCGGGTCATTAGTTAATAGCGCTATTAGGTTTAACAAACCTCACACCGTGCCGGTAGGACGGGCGTGTACTAATGGACTAAAGGTAAAGGGTCAATGCTGATAGACATTGACTTAGGGCACAACTTATTTTCGTAGTAGTCGATATGGTACGGTCGGGTAACGCACATGGGAAGCCCCCACTAAATATCGTAAAAAGGTTTGGGAAACAGGGTAAACTGGTAATTCACATGGGAAGCCCCCACCAACTATGGATATGTTTGGGAAACAGGGTAAACTGGTTAATCATATTTTCAACTATGGGGTAACCCCCACGACAAATAAGCCAACTTAATACAATCTGTGTTTTCGTAAACAACTTAAAACGAACACCCAACTGTGAACTCGCTTAACTTTGTTGTTGACTCGTTGTTACATGCCTTGCAGGTCTTTAGGTGCATATTGACTGGAACTTGCTGTCTGGGAGGCTGGAGTGGTCATGGGTCGAGTTACATGGAAACGCAACACAAGACTAAGAGCTTTTATACGTGGTGTATAAACACTTAACGAAATAAATATGCTTCCGCTGTAAAGTGTGAAATATTGTAACGTTGTAACACTTATTGTTAATAAATGAATGTTTTATTTAAATATACTCATGAGTTCAATGTGATTGGTGGCTAAGATCCTGGTATGTCACGCCTCCTGCGGTGAAACTCCGCTTGTGGATTTTGGGAGTGTGACAGTAGCAATCTTTTCTTCCTTTGACTTTGACTTGTACTTTGACTTCAAAAAGTCGGGTGTTACAGGGCAGTTCCAAAATGGACGAGTTTATGGCCCAGTTCAAAGCATACACCGAGGTCACAACCTAAAAGGCAAAAGCGAAGGAACGTGAAGTGGAAAAACGGGTTCGGTTGAAGCAAGAAAAGAACGAATATAAAGACTGAGAGATAATGACAACCGATATAAACTTGTATCCGGAAGAAGACCGAGCAATTTTATGTAAACTGAAAGAAAAGATTGCGGAAAAATGGAGTTCTTAGGATTTTTAATTTTTTAGGTTATGTTTTTTTAAGTTATGTAATGTTTGTTTTTTAATATTAGTGATTTTATTTTATATCTTATTAAATGTTAAAAAACTTGATGACTTTAAAAAATAAATAAATTAAATAAGTGGGGTAGGGCCATCAACCATTTCCTTGGTTCCATCTTTGGAGGGGCATCCTCCAAGGACTATGACGTGGCGCTGAGATGGGGGGGCATCCTCCAAGGACCACCCTCCTCCCATACCGAGTAGTCTCAATCCAATAATGACTAGGAATGTTTGGGATGTGTCACACTGATGTGTCATCAATTATACATATTTTAAATACATAATTAACCCTAATTATAAGTACTTTAATGACTTTTTAATTGCAAGTAGGGCTGTAAATGAATCGAACGAGCACGGACAAAGCCAAGGAATGAACATGTTCATGAGCTGTTCACGAACGCTTACCGAACGAGATTTCTTGTTCATGTTCGTTCATTAAGGAAATGAATATGTTTATGAACTGTTTTCGAACACGTACCAAACACAAATGAACTCAAATAAATGTTTATGAACATAATTGAACACATATAAATACACACGAACATATATTTATTTTGAAATATAATATGCATTTTTCATCACAAAGATTAAATGAATCCACCAAACATAAATAAACACTTAACATAATTATCCAAACACAATTGACATAATTATAAGAAACATGATTAACACAAATTTAAGCAGTTTGTCAAACTTTAATATAAACTGGCATTGAAATGGTCAAGTAAGGGATGTTGGGGGGAGGCAAATAATAATATAGTATAAGTAGGGTTTCAGATTTTTAAAAACTAAAAACAATAAACCAAAAATACAACATATAAATACCTTTAAATTAACGAACACAAATGAACACAAACGAGCAAACATAAATGAACGAACACAACCTTTGTTCATGTTCGTTCGTTTAACATAACCAACATAATTTCTTGTTCATATTTGTTCATTTATTAAACGAACTTCCCGTCGAACGGTTCACGAACTGTTCGCTGAACGTTCTGTTCGTTTACAGCCCTACTTACAAATGCTACCTAAATCGTTTCTATTTAAAAATTGCAGGTTTCTAAGGTCCCGAGATGAAAAGAAGTGAAAAACGAGCATAAACGAAGTAAAAACCCAAGATTTTAAGGAAATCAACAAGTTGCAAGATAGGCGCAGCCGTGCCAGGCTATGGGCACGACCGTGCACAACAGGAAGAAGCACAAAGTCAACCCAAGAAATGGTCAACTGAAGTCCACCAAAGGCCAGGCACGACCGTGCCCCTTAAGGCACACCCGTGCTTAGGATAAGAAAAAAATAGAATGTTCGAGAACTGACCAAGAATGCCACATGTTCAAGTCTTATCGGGACACCTAGACAGGCACAACTGTGCCTCTTTGGACGACCGGGCTATAACATAATAGCAACGGACTGGATCAGCAAAGGACAAGAAGGACAAGCAGTTTCGGGAATCCTCACTAGCCACGGACGTGCCTATCCAGCCAATAAATAAAGGCCCTCGGCTACCTATTTTCGCCATCCCTTTTCACCCACTTGTCTTCCACGTTTCACACACTAAACCTCTGATCTTAAGAGGCTAAAAGAAGTTTGGGATCACTCCACAAAATACTTGTAATAGCTTAGTTTGAGAGAGATGTAACTAACCCACGATAGCTCGATTTCCTAAATGCTTGAATCCAGCTAAACTCGATCATAGGTTGACGAGTATTTAATAAATGGAGCTCAAGCTTTGCTTTAGGGTCACAAGTTTAAATGAGTTTATTTATATAGGTTTAATGCAGTATAGTAAATATATAGATTTACATAATAACTATTATCAAATATAAAACTATTATAAAAATATCTAAATAGTATATATTATATTATGTATAAAAATTATAATAATTAACATTAGTAAAGATATTTATAAATCTATATAAATAAATAATAAATTAATTAATACTAATAAACATGACAAGATTGAGCTATCATGAGTTAAAGGAGTCAAGCCTAGCTCAAGTCGTTTATATCCTTGAATGATACAATACAACACTAATGAGGAGATGAGTTAAAGGAGTCAAGCCTAGCTCAACTCGTTTATATCCTTGAATGATACAATACAACACTAATGAGGAGAAAGAATAGTACCTTTCTACCGGATTATGAAACGCCATTTATCAATTTTGATGGCAAAAATATTCAAAAAGTGATTTATTAATGATAGAAATTTATATAAATTGTGATCCATATTATTATGCAAACGAAATCTCTATTTACGTAATTATTTAATGACGGAACCCGAAAGAAAACCCAAACCAATTTCAACCAAACCAACCCTCGTGTAAAACTCGTGTAAAAACACGAGTAATGTTTATCAAACAACGAATTGAAAATGGACATACCGCATTTTATTAAAAAACAAATGACTATACATTTTTTTCGATTTAAATGAAAATGGATTATAAAGAAAGGGAAAATCTTTTAAATGACAAATAAATAACAAACATGTTTAATCATCTTAAAACAATAAAACGAAAGCTAAATACAATTTAGCACACATGGTTTATACACACGTGCGCGTTGCAGCATGCTAAAACAATAACAGTAGTATACCCCTCCGATGGACATATATTTTAAGGTCATCATGACGTGATTTCTATAAAGAATGTTAAAAACATAATATATAAATGTGAGGGAACCGTTAAATGTGTTGACTTGAGATACAACTTACCATTTTTGGTGCCTTACAGACAATAGCTTGTGTCAGTGACCTATTCAACATAACATTTCATATGTTCATAACACGCTAACAAACTAACATATTATCAACCTATTTCCTCAATTATTGTTTTGTGAAAGCACCGGATCGATGACGAACATCAAACATTGCACTTGATTCAAGACATGAAGAACAATCATATGAACAAGATAGAAATATGTAGAAGATGAATCTCTTTATTGATGAATCAGTCATCACAGATTACACAAACCAAAGGAGTATACATCATCTACAAGCTGGTTTAGATCACAAAGATCTAAACCCTAGCTTTCTCTCACTAACACATAGTCTCCCTCTCTCTCTAGAATACACACAGTGATTGAGAATGGATGGGATCTTGTGAGAGGTGCACCAAGCGCTCAAGGGTTTTTCCTCATCGTTCTTATCGATCCATCATCCATGGATGCTTGCCCTAATCCTATACAACACATATATATAGACTAGGACAAAACTCGGACAAACAATCTACACCAAAACCCTGACTTTTGTCCCTAACATAAACCTCTGACCTTTGTCCTAGACACAAACTTGGACAAATTGTCCCAAGGATAAACCTTGGACTAACTTTCAAGACATGTACAATAAAGACCCTACAAATTGGAAGACATGCACTTATTACCCAAAGTGCACTAACAAACTCCCCTTGGTCTTCATGTAGTCTTGAATTCTTCATTATCGTTGACTTTAACTTGGACTTCTGTTTTGGTTGACCAGAACTGATAAGCGACAGTTACCTGGCAGGAACTGCACTTACAGTCTCCCCCTTAACTGTTGCATCAGTTCTGTGTGGCATCGATAATCTTCAGTCACCGGATACTGCACTTACAGACTCCCCCTTGACTGATGATATCATGCATGCTTCCAACTTTAGCTGAGACTTGATCTTTCTGGTAGAGCACAGCGATCTTCAACCCTTCTAATAAAAGACTTGCTGACGATCACTTAAGGCCGCTTTGAGAAACCCGAAGAATCCAACATCAAACGCTGTAGATCCTCCCCCTCAAACTACTCCCGGATCAAGTTAACGCGAACAAACCTACAACCACATGTAGGAATATCGCTCGATACATTAATCTTCAAACTTAACCAGTAGAAGAACGAAACGTCGGATTTCCAATGCCTAACATCAAAAACTTCAAATTTCGCAAAGACATGAAGCTCAGTTCGATAAGTTAATAACAAACTGAACTTTGTAAAAGTACATCCACCATCTTAATCAAAAGTCTTCAACCCTTCAGGTATGATCTCATCTCATCACGAATCTTCATGAATCAATCTCCTATCTTCACGAATCCCCTGAATCCCCGATGGCTTTCATCTCCGACTTTCCCCTCAAATCAAGAAGCCCCACATTATTTCGAGACCAGAACTAATCTTCTCTACTCTAAATAGCAACTTAATAAGGCTCAATCTTCAACTAGTCATCAACCGAGAATTCAGCTTCATCATGTCAACACTTGATTAATAACATAAACACACGTGACAAAAACTCCATCACACACGAGCTATTTCACGCACAAGCTTTATCTTTACAAAGAAAACAGGAACTTCAAAATTTTTACTCCCCCTTTTTCTTTGTAAACTGTCAACGTTCAAGCCAAGTCACGATAATATCCAAGATTGTCCCAAAACTCTAGTAAGTACCGAATCCGAACTCCGAGAATCTTGAAAAGAATACCGTGGACCACCGTTACCGCGTCTCGTCCCCTCATTTAATCCGGACAACATAAGTTCAATGACCCGAAACTCGGACCCACAAAGGTTACACAAAATCGGACTATATATCAAAGTGCATTAACACTGAGGATTCACTGCATGGGCCACCACCTTGTCCGACTTTCACATAGAAGCGAATTGTTAACTGAAATTCACTCGGACTTAACACTTGATCATGCAAACTTCGGTACTGAACGGAAGGTCAAACCGAGCTTAGAAACTCGGATCTTAAAATTCGCACTGAACAAAGGTCGGAAACTCGGACATATCCTTTGACCTTTCAAAACATGGAGAACATATCCTTAGAACAGAACCTCGGAACAGATCCTCAGAACAGAACCTCGGACCTGACACTTAAAACTCGGACTGCAAAGGGACTTGAAAACTCGGAACTGTTAAGAGATTTAAAAACTCGGGGAACTGTTAACACAAAGTCCAATCCTCGGAATGTTATCTTGTTGTTTAGACTTCGGAACATCTGCCAAAACTCAGACAACAAACTCGGATAACAAGTTCAAGAAAAACTCGGAACTTTCTTTGCCCTCGAAAACTCGGAATTGAAGAGTGTTTACAAAACTCGGAATACAGAAATTAACTCGAAGACTCGGAACTGAACACAGATTATAGATTGGTTAAAAACTCGGACTAAAACAGACTTGATCTGTTTAATAACTCGGAACACTATCTTGGAACATCAGACTTTGAACAGTTGAAAAAAATCTGAACAAAAACCACGAGCTTTTTGTTTAAAAGTCGATGTAGCATCAGACTTTTGGTTTGACAGTTAAAACAAAACCCGGACAAGCTTGTTTAAGACTCAGAACCTTTTATTAAAACTGCAATACTCGGAATCATAATGATTCACCTGAAATCAAAACTCGGAACCATTTTTGACTGTTTAAAAAAACCGGACCATCTATTTTGGTTGTTAAACATCGGAACATGAAGGGTAGAACTCGGAATTTTCTTTGCCAATCTAAAAACTCAGACACATTCCTCGGAAAAACATGATAGTTCAAAACTGCAAAACTCGGAAATTTTGATTTGAACTTGCAAAACTCGGAGCACAAGTTGAGTCTTGTGAACCTTTTAAAACTCGGAATCAGTGAGGGAACCCTTTAAAAACTCGGAATCAGTAAATATTGGCAAAATTCGGAACTACATTGAGTCTGTGCAAAAACTCGGAAATAAACTATTGACTTTCAAAGCTCGGAGTAGTCAAAAAACTCGGAGTAAAAACTTGGACTTTTAACATTAAAACCAAAACTCAGACTATTGGAAACTCAGAACAATTAATCGACCGAACCACGAACTTCTTTCATCATTTTAAAACTCGGAAACTCAGACTATTGAAAACTCAGAATAGATACAAACTCGGAAAAGCTGAACTGTTTATAAAGCTCGGAAGACTGAAACAGAGACAGATCGGAACGCTGACACATACCGGTTTGATCAGTTTAAAGGAAAAACTCGGAAACTCGGAAACTTAAACATCGGAACTTAACTTAAACATCTGAACGTATAAATTCTTTTGTCATTTTAAAACTCGGATCTGCTGTTGAACTGTTTGAAACCTCGGAACACAGTAGACAGAGGTCAAAACTCGGTGGTTTACAAAACTCGGAGTTTAAAACTTGTAAAAAAAACTCGGAACTTTGAAAGTTCGGACTCGTTGTTAAAACTCGGATTACCTAAATCCTTAGAAAACTCGGACAAGCTCCAGTAACTAGTCTCCGGACTATCTCCCCAATGTGACTTCACACTGGTTCACCAAAACCCCGGAAACACAAACACAGAGTTTTAAACTCAGACAAACCTTTTTTGGATCAAAACCCTAGATCTCCAAACCATCACAGCCGACGAACAGCTTCATTTTCTTCAAGTTTTCTCCAGAATCTTCAAGTCTTCAGGATGTTTGGCGGAAACAAACAACAAATCAAGAGCAATGGTGATTCGGAAGGCGGTTAGACCATTCCAAATCAGTAACCATGCTCTGATACCACTGTGAAAGCACCGGATCGATGACGAACATCAAACATTGCACTTGATTCAAGACATGAAGAACAATCATATGAACAAGATAGAAATATGTAGAAGATGAATCTCTTTATTGATGAATCAGTCATCACAGATTACACAAACCAAAGGAGTATACATCATCTACAAGCTGGTTTAGATCACAAAGATCTAAACCCTAGCTTTCTCTCACTAACACATAGTCTCCCTCTCTCTCTAGAATACACACAGTGATTGAGAATGGATGGGATCTTGTGAGAGGTGCACCAAGCGCTCAAGGGTTTTTCCTCATCGTTCTTATCGATCCATCATCCATGGATGCTTGCCCTAATCCTATACAACACATATATATAGACTAGGACAAAA
This sequence comes from Helianthus tuberosus, assembly GCA_030545235.1. Lineage (NCBI taxonomy): Eukaryota > Viridiplantae > Streptophyta > Magnoliopsida > Asterales > Asteraceae > Helianthus > Helianthus tuberosus. The sequence continues at coordinate 56,712 of JARYGA010019580.1, forward strand.
CTCGGACAAACAATCTACACCAAAACCCTGACTTTTGTCCCTAACATAAACCTCTGACCTTTGTCCTAGACACAAACTTGGACAAATTGTCCCAAGGATAAACCTTGGACTAACTTTCAAGACATGTACAATAAAGACCCTACAAATTGGAAGACATGCACTTATTACCCAAAGTGCACTAACAAACTCCCCTTGGTCTTCATGTGGTCTTGAATTCTTCATTATCGTTGACTTTAACTTGGACTTCTGTTTTGGTTGACCAGAACTGATAAGCGACAGTTACCTGGCAGGAACTGCACTTACATGTTTCCACTGTGATAGCAGCGCATATCTTGCTCCTAAAGGCAAAGCGTTGAATTCATGATAAAGAGCCCAATTTTCCAGCTACATCATATTAATACTCGAGAGCATATTAACCTGTGTACAAAACTTTGAAGTTAAAATGAGATGAAAATTGTAAGGAAGTTTAAAGAGGAAAAGCAAAACGTTAAGAGGCGGCACGATGAGTGGGTCAAGTAGTGGGTCACAACACAAGTTCTTGGTGAAATGGATAGTGTTTACTATTGGTCGAAACAGGTCGGGTCGGGTTGTAGCACTTTCTTGCCTTGCAACCTTTCTAATAAATTATGTGCTCTTAACGATTAGAATTAACAATCTTATAAAAAAAACTTATATTTTGATGAAAATGATTTAGGAGGTTGTATGCTTTAAAAGAGACACGGAGCAAATTTTAGCCCGTTTGACCTTTTTTCTTTTAGTCAACTTTTTATTTAGCACATTTGAGATCAAACACAACCCAAAAGAAACCATTATTAAGCAAATGGGTAAAAAAAGCCACCAACAAAACAAACAATATACCATTAACTATGCTGCATGAAGTGCCAGCTCAATCGCTTGCAAGAATCGTGTACAAAATCAATGGCCCAGGTTGCTCTAGCATCCTCAAAAATAGCAGACCAAGAAAGAAATTTATAACCTGCAATAAGAGAGTATAACGACGTAAGCAATTTAGACAAAAGCTACAGAGATTATACAAAATGAATTTAACTCTGAAATTTTATAAATAAAAGCTACAGAGAATAACTACGAGAATATATAATTATGTATTTATAAAACAATCAAAACCAATCATTGATGTGAAGGACTATGTATTTATCCAATGTAAAGCCATGTATACTGCCATTGCCTTTGATCTTATTCGGCTTTGGAAATTTTGGTGCCCCAGTTTTCGATCTTACAACTTTTAGTAGCAAATTCGTTTTCAAATTGAACCTACCCACTCCGTACCGACTACATCCACTCTAGCGAATCGCAAACCTGAACCGCGTACCTGTACCGGAGCAAACCTTGAATTAGGAAACTAAGGTATATAACCATAATTTTGAAAGATTTGAGTCAAAGAACTAAAATTTGAAATACCTCATTTGTTTTCGTATATGCAATTAACAACAATGTCTTTTGTATCTTGAATATTAACTCCTATAAAAGAAAAAAAAATTAGCTAAGAGTAGCTTTTAAGTTTTACTTTTGTTTTTTTTTTTTTTTTGCTTGAAGAAAGCAAAAGTAGGGATGGGCATTTGGTGCTGGATACCGGTACCGTACCGGTCATTTTCGGTACTAGTACCAACTTTTTCCGTTTTCGTGACCAGTACTGGTTCTGTAAGTTACCGGTATATTGGTTAATTTACTAGTAAATACCATACCGTGCCGATTATTTTCGTTACCGATACACACTATCTTCATTTTTCGGTACTTGGTATCGGTCCAGACGAGTTCACATTTACATATCATAGTCGTTCGATGCGCACATCAAACACATCATACATGACCAAGGTTAATAGGAAACTATACGCTAGCAGTCAATATGTTTCGTTAGATACGTATCCATGCCAAGTCTACCAAGAGATAACAATCGGCCCAATCCTTCATCTTGATCATTGACTACAGATTCAGAGTCAATGTCTTGTGATTTGATGAGTGACCCATCTTCATATGCTTCTTCAAGAGGAAACCACTGTAATATCAAATCTCACAGGAAAACACACATTTAACTCATGATCGCACGATTTTGACCTAAACGAAGCTTCTACTGCACTAATGTAAATCCAAAAGAGAGAGAGAGAGAGAGAGTAGAGATATGTTTGAAATTTGAAATGTCTGTAAAACCATTAATTGAGCCCGCTACTCAAAACCCCCTTTCTTTATTTTGAAATTCAAATAAAGAGGGTTAAATAATTTTTGTATTTTAAATAAATGAAGTGATATTTTTAAATAAATGAAAGTGATATTTATGATGTAATAATGAAGTAATGAAAGCTGAGTTGGCATAGCTCATTGCTCGCCACGTAAGCTTTTGCGAGGTCAGCCAATAGTCTCCTTTAATAGTAAGTAAAGATTGTAATTTATGTTTTCAATAACTTATAAAAGATTTTTAACGACGCGTTATCTTTTTGGACAATAATCAATTTTGAGTAAAAACAAATACACAGTGAAAAGCGGTGATAATGTGAAAATGTAAATATTGGTAATAATGTTTGTAGGATTCGAGAGAAAATGCGTGTTTTTATGCATTTATGAAAATCTATGTGGCAGCTGACTAGACGCGTTTATAAATGCTTTTGAATTGGTGATGGTCTAATGCATGATCATTTACATTATGCTTGTGATGAAAAAGTTTCTATTCCTTAGACCATTTCCATAGGTCAATATTTGTGCAAAAAGATTTGGGATGTCATTTCATTATTCACTCACTCTCTTTCTTTTTTTTTTCTTCATTTAAGACTTAACTACTCTCAAAACTCATTCTTTCTCTGTAAATGCATGCATTTAGCCAATAACCTTTTTAACCAGTCTCTACTTTTTCTCTCCTCCAACTCATTATTTATGTCACAAATGTAACTTAAATGTATTGCATTGGATTTGGTCTTATGACTGTTGTAAATTGTTTAAACTAGGATTGCGACCCGCCACAACACGGCAGGGATTCTTTAGTTATAGCTAAGTCGATCTACGATCCGCACGTTATGTTAAACCTGTCAAACGGGAAAAAATAGATGATGTAAAAGCGTTCACCCACACACGCACGTTGCGTCGTGTTAACTCGCAAAATTTAGAACGAAACGTAAAAACGTTAAACCAAAGACGCACGTTGCGATGTGTTAAGTTACAAAACTTAGAACCAAGCATAAAGCGAAAAATTTGCGGAAAATGAAAACTATAAATGATCAAAGTTGAAAGTTAAAAAAACTGTGAGAATATATTGCAAAAGATAAAAAGTTTTGGGGTAAAAATAAAAAAAACAAATAGTTTTGGGTTAAAAGTAATTTATGAAATAATTTTGGGTGAAATGTAAAAAAAATCATTTTTTTTGGAAAACCTCCAAAGCCAAGGTTACAACAACCATATGCATAACCATATTTTCTTTGAAAACCCCCCAAAGCCAAGATTACAACATATAAGTAAAAAAAATCAAAGTGGTTAAATCGCAAAAGATGGAAACTTTTGAATTAGAAGTGTAAAAATAAATTAATCAAAGGGGTTAAATTGTATAAGATGAAAACTTTTGAATTAGAAGTGAAAAATCAAATTAATCAAAAGGGCTAAATTACCAAAGATTAAAACTTTAAACTTAAATTGCCAAAGATTAAAACTTTAGGGTTAAAAACAAAAATTCCATTTTTTTTTAAAAACTCCCAAAGCCAACATTACAACACATATATGGATA
>JARYGA010019581.1:0-17157 GCA_030545235.1 Helianthus tuberosus
GACTCGATTACTGTTTAGTACGTCTTGAAAAGGGGTTTATGATTTAGGTTTTGGGGTTTTGAAATAAACGTATGGACCAAATCTTTAGGGCTTTACAAAATGGGCTGATGGCCCATTACGAACCTAAAAACACAGCCAGCAAGTCCCATGATGTATCTATGATTACAAAATGGGCTGATGGCCCATTGTTGTTTCAATCAACCACATTAAGAGAAACTTTTTTTTTGAACGGCAAATAATCTCACGTGTAAACCAACCCTGCTTGGTGCTATGTCCAAGGTCAACTCCTCGACCGCCATGAGATTGTGCCCTCCTGATGCTTGGGAACCGAATGAAATCCGTAAACCCTCGCCCCCGTCAGGTTAGAACTAGGAATTAAAGTCCCGATTCGTCCCTTCACCCAGATGTCATTTGAAAATGGCACAAACAGGAATCGAACCTACATTTTCACTAAAGAGGGCAGGACAGTTAACCATTAGACCAAATTCTTAGGAGACATTAAGAGAACCTTATTTACACGATTTTCAAACATATCCAGTGTTGTTTCAATCAACCACATCTATACTTTCTATAAAAGGAGAAATCCAAGTGACATAAGAAAAGCTGATGTGTCAGCTAGAGAGCATGTCCAACAAGGCTTTTCTTATGTCATTATTGCATCATAATGCCTAATATTTAAAGACTTTAAAATTCAAAGTTGGCCCACATCCACCTTTTGAAAGGTCTGCCCTCTTTCATAATTTAAAGTACTGATGTTTATTGAAAATTCAAAAAACCTCTTCTCACATTCAAAATTCTGGCTCCACATTCAAAATTCAAAATTCAAACCATATATATTCTAATTATAATCCTATAAATAAGATATAATTATCTGGCTCCACATTCAAATTTCAATTTATCTCTCTCCTTTTATATTTGCGATCATGATTGAGCCGGTTAATCTTCATATACAGTTCTTCGTTGCAATATCATTGTTCGAACATCGTTGTTTCATGGAAGCTCTGTTTCACACACTCACCTTTGACCTCGGCTTTGCATATTCAGTCTGTTCATCTGCGATTACAGTTTTTTGTACTTCTCTTATTTTTCCAACATCATTGTTGCAACATCGTTGAGGGTATGTTTTTTTCTCTTATTTTGAATCTTAAAATTTGAACTGATCTGTTCTAATTCTCTGTTTATATTTCAGCCTAATCAGAGTTGTGAGAAATCAAACAATCGGTTGCGGGTTATTTTAGGTTTGTGGATTCTTTTAAACTGTTGATATATGTTGATAATATTTATTTTAAGGTGTTGATATATTTCAGCTTTTTTCTTTCCGAGCGAGCAGTGGGTAGTTCTTCTGCACTGTTTTTGAAGTCTGAAGTGGAGTACTTTTTTATGATAAATGAAGAAGTTAATGGTAATTATGAGAACATCGTTTATTTTTTAATTTTATTTTTGTTTTTTCGGTTTATTGATATTTAACTTTTTACTACGATTATTATATCCTTCTTTTACATGAGACTTGAAGAAATATACAAGTTAAATAACATATATGAATTTCGCTATACATTCAAGAGTTAAAAATGTCATCATACCCTTCTGTAGGTTCTTATGATTTAAAGTATATGATGACAGGGCTACTGTTCAAGAGCTGAAGAGGTGTTTTGGTGATGTCTTTCTGCACTTCGGAATTCAAAAACAGTGCAGAAGCTTTTCATCACATTTTACTACCATTATATCCTTCTTTTACATCAGAATTGAAGAAATATACAAGTTAAAAATGTCATCATATCCTTCTGTAGGTTCTTATGATTTAAAGTATCGCTTTATCAAGCAAGTTGAGGATCAAGTATATGAGGATAGGGCTACTGTTCAAGAGCTGAAGATTATTAAATTTCGTTGTTCAGTTCTCAATGTAATTGTTGATCTATCGTCATATGTGATATGTAAATTTTAATTCTATTAATCTTTGTAGAGCATTTTATTTTTACTGATTTGAGCATCAACAGTTGTTAGTGTTGATACCTGCTATTGTGAATGTTGAGTTGCTATTGTTGCCAACATCTGTTATTCCCAACAGCAGTTTCGAAAGAATATTCAACCATTAACACAATAGAAGTTCTGAACATTCTTAAAAATAGGAAATAATCTTTAAAAGTCTGTTGAAAACAATTGTTTTTAAAACATTTGTTTGGCAAAAGATTCATCCACTATTTAAAGGTATTGTCTGTTCTGATAATTCCTGTTTTTTGTAACGACTGTTGAGTTGCTACTGTTGCCAACATCTGTTATTCCCAACAACGGTTTCCAAAGGATTGTCAACCATTAACCCAATAGAAGTTCTGAACATTCTTAAAAAATAGGTATTTTGAAAAAAATCTTTAAAAGTCTGTTGAAAACAGCTATTTTTAAAACATCTGTTTGGCAAAAGATCCATCCATTGTTTAAAGGTATTGTCTGTTCTCATAATTCCTGTTTTTTGTAACGACTGTTGAGTTGCTACTGTTGCGAACATCTGTTATTCCCAACAGCGGTTTCCAAAGGATTGTCAACCATTAACCCAATAGAAGTTCTGAACATTCTTAAAAAATAGGTATTTTGAAAAAATTTAACAAAAATCTTTAAAAGTCTGTTGAAAACAGTTGTTTTTAAAACATCTGTTTGGCAAAAGATTCATCCACTGTTTAAAGGTATTGTCTGTTCTCATAATTCCTTTTTTTTTTGTAACGACTGTTGAGTTGCTACTGTTGCGAACATCTGTTATTCCCAACAGCGGTTTCCAAAGGATTGTCAACCATTAACCCAATAGAAGTTCTGAACATTCTTAAAAAATAGGTATTTTGAAAAAAATTGACAAAAATCTTTAAAAGTCTGTTGATAACAGTTGTTTTTAAAACATCTGTTTGGCAAAAGATTCATCCACTGTTTAAAGGTATTGTCTGTTCTCATAATTCCTGTTTTTTGTAACGACTGTTGAGTTGCTACTGGTGCGAACATCTGTTATTCCCAACAGCGGTTTCCAAAGGATTGTCAACCATTAACCCAATAGAAGTTCTGAACATTCTTAAAAAATAGATATTTTGAAAAAATTTGACAAAAATCTTTAAAAGTCTGTTGAAAACAGCTGTTTTTAAAACATCTGTTTGGCAAAAGATTCATCCACTGTTTAAAGGTATTGTCTGTTCTCATAATTCCTGTTTTTTGTAACGACTGTTGAGTTGCTACTGGTGCGAACATCTGTTATTCCCAACAACAGTTTCCAAAGAATTGTCAATGATTAACACAATAGAAGTTCTGAACACCTGTTATTACTCAACGTCTTTAATGAAGAGGTTTTTTTACCGCTGTTGATTTACCACTGCTCAACAGTTCTGAACATCTGTTATTGCTCAACTGTTGATTTACCACTGTTTACAACATTTGTGTCCGATGAAGTGGTAGTAGCCTTTGTTTGCCATGTAGATTATTGTTGGTCTTTAAATGAAGAGGTTTTTTTTATATTTTTTTTTTATGGCAGAGGTTTAAAATTTGTCCTTTCAGTTTCTTGATATTTAATTTTTTAGTTTTCTCAAGAAAATTTATTTTTAAAATGTTTTGCATTAAATGGCTGCTGATATTTAATATCAATTTATTCGTTTATATTAAAAGTCTGTCGAAAGGACTGCTAACTTACTATTGTTGTATAAGATCTGTTGTTGCCCAACAGTGGTTTCCAAATATTGCTGAAGGGTATTGTCTGTTCTCATAGGTTCTGTTTAATCTGAGGACTGCTGAGTTACTAATGTTGCCTAACATATGTTGTTGGCCAACAGTGGTTTTCGCAACAACTGTCATCCATTATCAGAGCAGAGGTTGTGACGTGGACAGATGTTAGCCATAAGATCTTTCTAACTTCTGACACGTCAGCATTCACCTTTCACTTTATAAACCGCCGTTTCATCCCCAAACAGAGGTTTTACTTTCGTCTAGAGTTTAAAATTCAGCGGAGCGGTTTCCACCTTCTTCTTTAACACTTTTTCGTCAACCTCTCGCAACTTTCAATTCCGATCATGACTTTGGTGATGAAAAATTCGCATAACTACCTTGCTATTTTTGAGAAAACCGAGAACAATACTCTCTATCATTCGATGATTGATGTTCTTACATCATCAAAATATAAGGTCATTCTTATCGCTGACGCACCATTTTCCAAGAGACGCTTCGTGATTTTTTGGGCTAATGCGAATATTGAAGAACAAAACAATGTGGCCGTAAGTATAACTTCAAAAGTCGGAGGTGAATCGGTTGCTATTACCAGTAGTACCATATCAACAACATTTGAGGTAAACGACTTGGCAGGTAAGACCTCTTTGCCGAAAAATGAGATTTAAACATACTTGATGGGGAGGGGATATGATGGAGAGTTGAATCAGGCAACTATGTTTAAAGGTAATTTTCCACCGCCAATGAAATTCCTGTTCCATACTCTCTTAATCTGTCTCTCAAATAAAACTACTTCTTTTAATGAAATACCTTTGAAAATTCAGTCATTGGGGTATGCAATTTTGACAAATACTGATTTTAACTACTCCCAAGCACTATTTGCTGATTTGGTTGCAAATTTAAATAACATTAAAAAGGGCAAAATTGCTGCTATTAAAAAGGGCAAAACTGCTGCTATTAAAAAGGGGAAAGCTGCTGCTATTAAAAAGGGGAAAACTGCTGGTTTTCTTATGTTTCCTAGACTATTAAGCTACTACCTGCAAAAAGATGTTTCTCAAAAAGCTTTTAAAAAAGGTGAAGCTATTAAAATGAATAGTCTAACTTTTACTCGCCTTATGGCTAAAGAGTCGGATGTTTTCAAAACTGAAGCAAAGGGGAATGAGGAAATTTTAGATGAGTCTACAACTGCTCCTCAAACGTCTGTTGCTGAGCCCACTGCTCTTGGTGATCACAGCACTACAACCACTGCTGTGAAACCCCCACCAACAAAACTCAAAAAGACCAAAACAAAATCCAAAAAGCCCACCGAAACCAGCAAAACGGGTCCTTTGGAAGATGAGATCCCAGAGGTTAACCCCGTGAAAACTGTAAGGACCTTAAAAAATGTCCCAAACCGACCCGAAAGTGGAAACCCGGACCCCCGAAACCCTAATCCGTATCAAAAACCAAGAAAATAAGATTTTTGGTCTTCAGGCGGGCCGCGTAAAGGTAAGCTTAACCTTACGCCGGCCGCGTCAACTCTAAGTTTGACCGGATAAGCGTCCAGATCCACGTATCATCTACGTGGCACACCTATATGTGACACGGATGCCCTAGTCTACGTCTAGCTATCCCTCGCGGGCCGCGTAAAGGTCTTGAAGGGTCTTACGCGGGCCGCGTAAGACCCATTTTTCAGCTATAAATAGAATGGGTCATGGGAAGTTCACTGGTGTCGAAACCAAATCTCAAAAACGAAAATATACTGCTCAAAAGTCGAATTTCATTTTTAAAATAGCGAGGCGCTGCTACGATACATGGTATTAACTCGATCGCTGCTATGATTCAATGTCCGATTGATTGAAACTATCCAATGGATGTTTAAGTGATGCCCACATTAGGGCCATACTTTGTCATTAGTCGTGAATTCGACGGATGTTTAAGTATAGCACTTTGTCATTCGCTGTGAGGGTTTTAATCTCGCGAGTTATCATAAATGCTGTATTAGTTACTGACCTAGTTCGTGTGCATTGTTATTTAAATTAGGTTACAAGGCTAATCAGTAGGCTAAACTCTGCCCGTTTAAATCTGTAATGTGAGTCATTCTCTTTTATTAACAGTATTTTACAATACTCCAATCATTTTCCAAAAGTTATAATTACAGGGATTAAGTCATAGTTATCTTGAATCACTGGCTAATTGGGGTATTGTGCACATTACTAATTTCTCACGGTTAGGCTAATAAATCCTAACAGTGATAATCATCACTACTTGGTGAAAAAGACCCAATAGTGGTATGACCATCGTCACCATGTGACACGGCGCCAGATAAAAATAAGATAGAAGCCATTGTAATCGCTCTTATGCTGTAATTTATAACTATGTGTCATTTTATCAAATTGAGTGACTCACCAGTATTTCCCCGCTGATAAAATATTTTTAAAACATGTTTTAGGCGACCTGCTGTGAATCAAGAAAAACGTGCTACGGAGCACTAACAAGCTTGAAGAGGTGGCTCAGTTAAAATAAATAAACATGTTTTATAAATCAGGGAATTTCCTAGTAAAATTCCTCTATTGTAAATTACGGGGTTTATCCCGAATTATGAAATAAAATAATCGGGCATTTTAAATTTTTAAAAGATCCTGATAAATCTTCCGCTATCGCATCAATTAATCAATACCACGGGTTCCTGTCCCGCGGCTCCTGACCGGGTCAAACCGGGGCTGGGGTCGTGACAACAACACAAATGTCACTACAAACCACTGTTGCTACTTCCTCACAACATGTGGAAAGATCTCAACCCATAAGCCAAACTCCTCATGATTCCTCACAAAAGGAACATGTTGTATTCACAGGGACACCACAATATGATGTCATACCCTCATATGAGAGTATACTTAAAAGCCCTTCTCCCGCGGCAATGTCTTTTTCGACAGAAATCCCTTCATCTTCCATTCCACCAAAGTTTGTAACACTGCTTCAAGCTATTGACATTCAGAGTGATAGCAATCCCTCTCACGAACACTTAACTGAGAGTTTAACTTCAACAATAGGTATGTCTGAATCTTTTCAATTACCTAACCCAGAAATAGTTGAGGAGGCTACACCACTTGAATTTCAGCAAATTCTTGATGGTATTTCAAGTGGAGCAGCTACTACAAATGTCAAATCCACTGATTTACATTTGGACAATAGTTTCATCAGTCAGACTCCCTTGAAGGCAACCACTATTGTGTCTATCAAGGTATCCACTGGTGAGTTCAAGTTAACCACGGGTGAGATCACTAAGGTAACCACTGATGCAGAGGGAAGTCCCCAGAACCAAGAACAAGGGGCATCTGCTAATGAAAATTTGGAGATACCTCCTCTTTCAAAAGCAGATACAACCACCTCTGGTGGGAATTCAGATGATCCTATTAAGTTAGGTGATGGATTAAAATACCAGGATTTGACGGACAGGATATCTAACTTGGAGACAACTGTTGCGGATATGAAAGATCAATTGAAGTAGTTGGTGGATGCTTTCGAAAGTCGACCTTCTCATCAACAGTTATGCCAAGAGCTTTGGAATTCGGTACAACCAATTCTTGCAGCTCAAAGGGAACTGGCTGAGATTCAACTTAATTCCCACATTAAGCTAATTAGAGTTATGGTTGAAGCAAGATACAAAGACACACAGGCTGACATCAAGGGCATAAAAGAATGCATTGCAAAGTTAACTGGTACTACCCCTGCACCTGTGTTTAAAAAAGACGATGAAGATGATGCTGAAAAGAGGGAAAGGGATTCCATGAAAAACTTTGACAAACCAACACCAAGGAATCAGCCAAAACAAAATCCAAAGCCTGCCAAGCAAACTTCTGCAAAATCTCCTGGAAAATCTGATACTGGTAAGAAAAAGGGAATTGATGATTCCGTTAACAAACAGACAGATAAGGAGATTGAACGAAAACAGAAGAGGAAGCATACAAAAGAGGAAGATGAAGTGCTCAACATTGGAACTTCAAATAGTAGAAAATCACAGAAAGATAACGAATCTCCTATTGTCATATTTCCTAAACCAATATCACCACCAGAAAAACCAACCACTGCTGTGAAACTCAAAACCACTGCTGAACCTAAGAAGTCAGATTCTGATACACCTAAAACAAAACTCTCACCAGAAAAACCACCTGTCAAAAAGCAGAATACAAAATCCTCATCACCACTGCCAACCTCGACTGAAACAATTGTTGATGCAACAAATGTTTCAGCATATGTTAAGACAACAGCGGTTGAGACACCAGTTGTTTCAACAGTTGTTAGACAATCCACTGATTCTACCCAATTTCAATTTCCATCACAATCAACCCTTACAGTAATGGCACCTTTTTCTTCCCTAACTCCTCCTTCTCCAAAATCTGTTTACACAAGAAAGAGAAAATTCATGGTGCATGAAGAAGAGAAGGAAGAAAAAGATATACCCGTACCAATTCCGTTATCTGCTACTCCGTTCATTCAAACTTCACTTAAACCATTCGTCCCACCTCCATCAACAAAGATCAACCCATTTGCAGTAACTTTCCATCTGGAACTGCTTACAGTTCAAGATGAAATGACTCAATTTTACATAGAGGATGATCCATCCAAAAGAACCTTCCCATCTCTTCAGGGATTCGAAACTCCAAAGAATATTTATGAATATCTGAAGCTAAACGGCAAGCAAGCAGAAGATAAGGCAAATGAAGAGTGTAAAGGGCTAAGAGACATTAATTTATCAGCTCACATGCAACATTGGCTTGGTGAAGTCAAGAAGTTGGAAGATTTTGCTAGAGACCTGAGTAAGAATATGTCAAATCTGTCACCAAATGCTGAGCTAGAAAAGACATTAAGAAATGATTTCTTGAACACTATCATGGAAACCAAGCCCTACGAAGCCTACACATCTGATTTCAAAGACTGGCCCCTTGAGGCTCTTAATGAGGAAGTTAATAGAATTGAAAAGATGAATAAAGATCCTCAAATGCCAAAATCTGCTCCCAACTAGAAACAATACAAAAAGGTTGAAGTGGATGAAGTGTTGAAGTATAAGAGAATGAAGGCATAACTTGTAGCAGCTAAGGTTGGGACTGCTATACAAATTGGAAAATGGACTAGGCAGTCTATTGATCGAGCTTATAGTAGGTGAGAAGAGCGAAGAAAGAAAGATCCATCCCTTCCTAAAAAGCCAGTATACAAAGATGAAAGGGCTGTTATACGTAGGCAGATCGTTACATCTAAAAAGCTGTTCTCATCAGCAGATGTATCCATCGCTGCCTTGAACCAAAGAAAAAGACAACAACTGATGGATGAGGAAGATGAAAATAGGTATGCTGAGTACAGAAAAAGAGTCTATCAGAAATCAGTTACGATATGGATTGGATGATGCTTCGTTGCAATTACAAGCTCAAGTTGCTCAAACACTTTAGAAGTTGGCAAGCAGGCCTCAATCGCAAAACTCCTCTCAAATAAAACTTCTCCCAAGAAACCCATCAGACCTAAAAATACTAAAGTGGAAGTCTGAAAAACAGACCCATGAATTGACTTTGATCAAGTCTGATTGTAGTGTTGAAAAGATATCAAGGGAGAATGCACTTGGTCTGAATCCAGTTAACCTCCAAGATCTTTTTAACCTTCAGCTTGATAGGGATGAAGATGACACTGATTCCTTGGATTTTGAGCTCCAATTCAAAGGGAAAATCCGGGAAATGTTGATGAGAGAATAAAGATCTGCTGATTTCTAAAATCTGCTGATTCCTTGATTTAGTTTTGCTGAAAGTTGTTGAGGTAGGTGATTGTGTGTTTGTAGTTAACGTTTGTTGAACTTTAAGTTGTATTCAAATTCTATGAAGTACGTATGTCTATAAACAGTTTTTATTGTCTTTTTGGGTAAACAATTAAATTGTATGTAACTGATATATTAACCGATAATCTATGTTTATAGTTGTCTTTTAGCTATAATAGATAACACATTTTGGTACAATATCTATGCACGTATCTATATGTTCTATTAATATGTGTTATGCATGCTTGTCTAAGAAACGACCCGTGTTTGCAGCTCTCATTTTTAATGAGAGTACTAAATTCTTTGTTAATAACATTATTCTCTTAAGATCTGTTTACTAACCTTTGTAATTTCTGTTGACAGACCTTTTTAACATAGGTTGACTAACATGCTATCTGTTTACTATCTATCCATCTGGCAAGCTCTGTTGGAGATAATGGATAACATTTTTTAGGAAAGTCTGTTGGAAAGCAACAGAAGTTTTTAACAGTTAATAGACAACAGTAGTTTGCTATCAACATAATGGAATTGCTGTTGAATAAACCTATTGACCATTAGTGTATATCAATTTTATAAGTCTGTACTAATTATTTTTTTACTCTCTGTCAATATGGGCTATGCATGGTTTTCTAAAAAACGACCCGTGTTTGCACACGGGTCTTACCGCTAGTTAAGTATTATATTCTTTCACCTTAATATAACAATTTCATATGTAATATGATTTTCACAGATGTCTTGATTCCCAATTTCCACATTCATCTAGAAAAAAACATTGATCTGCAACATTAGTTGTAGTATTAAGTTGTGATAAATAAGGGTGTAGGTAGAGGTGTATAAAAAAAACCGGTTTTAGAACCAAAACCGGTTTTTTTATAACTGGATCGGTTTTATAACCGAACCGCCGGTTATAGACCGGTTAGGATTCTTGGTATGAAAAACCGGTTAATAACCGAAACCGGTTTAAAAAAAACCGGTTAAACCGGCTAAAAACCGGTTAAACCGGCTAAAAACCGGTTTTTTTTTTTTTTTTGCAAAAACCTGTTAAAAACCGATCCCAACCGGTTATTGTTTTGGACAAAAACCGGTTAGTAACCGAAACCGGTTATTAAAAAAACCGGTTTTCTTTTTGGATGAAAAAAACCGATTCAGTTAATAACCGAAACCGGTTTTTGAAAAAAAAACCGATTTGTACACCTCTAGGCGTAGGGAGTGGTTAGAAATTTTGAATAGATAATTCTCAAATCACCCAATCAAACAGTGTCACATCATTTTACCTATTTTGTTTACCTATTGCTCAAAAACGTTGGCGGTGGTTAGACACATTAGAATAGGTAAACTATTTTTTAAACTAGTATATTTAATATTTAAACATGTATTTTAACATAATAAATGTAGAATAAATTAAAAATAACATTACATTAAATTAAAAATCTTAAAATTACATTAAACTGACATAAATTAAACTAGTCTTTGTCGGAATCGACCAAAAGGTGGGGTAAATCTTGACTTGCGAAATGATTCATGAGATTGTGTTTTAGTCTCCAATGCGTGTCTTCATCCATCAGCTCGTCCAACACCGTATCGTCTAGAGCGGGCTCGACCAGAGGATCCCGAATGTGTACCGATGCTATCGCGTTTCCGTCGTCTTTTAAAATCATGTTGTGTAAAATAATACACGTGTACACAACGTTCCTAATTTTTCTAAAGCTTCTTGCTCACATCGGCCGACTTAATACACCCCCATTTCGACTTTAAAACACCAAAAGCCCATTCGACGTCTTTTCTTGCTGCCTCGTGTTGCCTCTTGAACTTCTTTCTGTCTACTTCGTGAAGGTATGGGATCGATTTCACAAACACGAACCGTATATGGTAGATTCCATCCACGAGCAAATAACCACGTTTGTATAAATGGTTGTTAACTTAAAATGGACATTTTGGCACAGTTCCATTTCGTTCCGTTAAAAATAACGGAGATTGTTGTAGCACATTGATATCGTTTTGTGAACCTGGTGGAGCGCAAAAAGCATGCCAAAACCATAAATCTTGAGATGCAACCGCTTCGAGTATAACAGTCGGGTATCGGTGATCTCCTCGCATATATTGGCCTCGATACTCTGTGGGACAAAACCGCCAAACGAAATAGGTGCAATCAAGGCTACCGAACAAACCTGGAAGGTGATGTTTTTCTTCATGAGCTTCGTATAAAAGTGCCAGGTCGTGGCTTGTCGGTCCACGGAAGAACTCTGGAGCGTATATTTTGCAAACCGTGTCGCAAAAATATTCTAGGCACTCGTGGGAAGTTCTTTCGGCCATATACAAGTACTCGTCGTTCTCGTCTGGAGTGCTACCAGTTGCGAGCTGTTTAATAGCCGATGTAACCTTTTGCAACGGCGTAAAGCCCTTCCTACCTCGCGAATCGAAGGCCTCTTGAAACCATGAGTCGTTCGCTTCCACGTCGCTCAAAATTTTTAGAAACAAACGTTTCGACATACGGAACCTATGCCGAAAAATATCTTCGTTGTATTTCGGGTCTTCGACAAAATAATCCGCCATGAGTGTCTCATGCCCCATCTCACGTTGACGTTCAATATACCTCCTTCGGTTAGATGTGCCCGTGTCTTGAAGTTCGGCTTCTTCGATGAGATTTTGGAAAAAAAGAATGCTACTATCGGATAAATCGTCGCTACTATCGGGTGGAAAAAACAATGGGAGTTCATCCGCCATTTTGTTTTGGAATGATTGGGTAAATGTTTGGTATTTTTTGGTTTGGATGGGTATGAATTTGAATGTGTTTGAGTATGAATGATGTTTGGTATTTATAGTTAAATTTTAAAAATATTTTTTTTGTTTTAAACGGCTATATTGCCGTTGGGCATCACCCCCAACGGTCAAAACCTTCATTTGTCGATCGGTAACATGTCACCGATGATCAAACATCACCGAGCGGTAAAGAGGGTTGGCGGCGGTGTTACCGCTCGGTAAACCCACTTTACCGCACCCCTTTGCCGCCCACATCATATACCCTAACAAGTTATTTAAACATGAATAGACTAACCACGCATACAAACGTAAGTTATAGCATGCGTGAACACCCTCGACTTCAAACGATGCTGACAATATACAGGGGTAGACCTCGTAAGGGGTTTGAGTGAGCGGGCGCACCCCTTGAAAAAAAAGTTTATTTTATAAGACAAAATCCCGCCCGTAGCCTTTGAAAATTTGGTTAAACCCCTCATTTGCACTCATGAAAAATATTTCCTGGGTATACCACTGACAATAAAAAAAACATATGAGTTTGTATTTATATTCAAATATTTGTTTATATAACTAATAATCCATATAATATTAGTTTTCTATTTATAGAGTTACTTCATCTACGGGCACTTTATTTAACTCTTAATAAGGCTCTTAATGGTTCAGACCTCTTAGTGGTTTAACATTTAATGGTTCAGACTGTTTGTTTCGCGAGCAGATGCTTGAATGATTCAGACATTTGTCTTTGAATGGTTAACCATTATACTGAGTCTGAATGGTTAAGACCTATAATCTGAACTGGTCAGACATTTGCGTCTGAACGATTAACTATTATACTGCCTCTTAATAGTTCAGAACTTTTGTTGGTTCAACACTTAATGATTTAGACTTATTACTGGTTCAGCACTTAACAATTCAAAAATTGCCAAACAGCCCGCCCCTAGACACAAAAACACTTGGTATAAAGTCAGAACAATAGCAACGACAACAATAAATCAGTTGTAGCAACAATAGAAATGATTGATTATACTATTAAGCATTTAAATCAAACAAAAAATTTAAGAAATGAAAGCTGCTTAACCTTACAGTTATTATCTTATGAGTACCACCAGATAAGAACTCTTTGATTTGATTTGATTTGAAGAGAGTGATGTTTGGTTTTGTTGGGAATTTGGTACCGAAAGTACCATGATTGAGGAATAATCTTTTTAAATTGTTTTTTTTTTCTCTACTACAAAAACATATGATACTTTCTTTCTGACTCATTTTGACACAAAATTCTTAGAAACAATTTGTGGCCATTTTGATACCAAAATTCCTAGAAACAATTTGTGGCCATTAATAGTGTTGAGCCTTTCTTAATTTTCTTGATCACAAGTCTCTTTCAGTTTTGTTGGTATATACATCCTTCACATGGAGTCCTGGTTTTTTTCAGAGCTGTGGTAGACATTGACACATGAAATTCAATTAGAGAAATACTTTCCTTCTTTTTAACTTTACTTTTTATTAATAAAAATTATGTGTGAAGTATTTTTTTATAACCTATTGCGAGGATCATATATAGATGTGTCTCTCTCTCTCTATATATATATAGGTAAAGAGTAAAATACAAATGCGCTTATCGTACGATACGTACGCGATCATCTCAACCGTTCGATCAGGTGCGGATCTGGTGCGAATTCAATACATATCGCATGTGAAAAAATGGTTAGCATGGGGTAGTGTGAAAAATGGCATGGGGTGTGTAGATGGACAAAATCGCATGGGGTGTGCAGAATCGCATGTGGAAGATTGAATATCGCATGTGAAAAAATGGCAGCATGGGGTAATGTGAAAAATGACATGAGGTGTGTAGAATCGCATGTGGAAGATTGAATATCGCATGTGAAAAAATGGCTAACATGGGGTAATGTGAAAAATGACATGGGGTGTGTACAATCGCATGTGGAAGATTGAATATCGCATGTGAAAAAATGGTTTAGCATGGGGTAATGTGAAAAATGGCATGGGGTGTGTAGATGGAGAAAATCGCATGTGGAAGATTGAATTCGCACAGTTCGTACAGTTCGCACAGTTCGCATGGAGGTATGAAATCGCATGGAAGATGAAGATTTGACGGCTGGGGTTATCGTGTACGTAATGTACTATAAGCCCTATTGTACGTTAACCGGTCTCTCTCTCTCTCTCTCTATATATATATATATATACCAATAAAATGTTTTATTTTTACTTCATTTAATATAAGTATTTAATGTTACTAAAAGGGTACATTGGTAAATCTACATAGATCATTAATTTGTTGTCTTCCTCTTTAATAGCTAACTACATTAAATTTTTTGTAACTTATCTTCAAAATATATATTTTTTTTTCAAAAAATAAAAAATAAAAAAAATAATTTAAAGTGTAGGATAAATTATGATGTGTATAGGATAAATTACGAGTCGTGTAGGATAAATTTCAAAGTGTAGGATAAATATCGAAATATGTAGGATAACTTTTGATGTATGTAGGCAAAAAAAAGTTAGTGTGGAGGATGATAGTATTTATAACTAATTAATTAGTCAAAGATAATAATAAATGAGATAAGTGAAAAAACTATTTAATGTTTTACAAAATTACTCTTTGTTCTTTTTTTTTTCTCAATTAAATTTTCTTGTTAAACGAACCTTCCCTTATATATATATATATATATATATATATATATATTTTGTTTTTCTTTTAATAATTATGATGGGCTAAAGCCCTTAAAGTATTGAAGCATGACTCAGTAACATCCTTTGATAACATGGTACTTATATTATAAAAAAGTTTTTCTAAAATGGTTAAAACATAAACTGGCAGAGTTGGAATTTTGAACTGGCAATTAATGGTCTTATGGCCTAAGGGAACCTTGGTTCGTGTTATCCCGTTTTTATGAATTGATAGGGAGTTTTTAGGACTGGTTGTAATCCACATTAAGTTAATTTGACGGTTTGAATTTTGTAAAATTACCTTAATTTGACGGTTTAATGTTTTGTAAAACATACCATATACGATATATATATATATATATATATATATATATTTAAAATGTTAATCACACAAAATTAATTAAAAAAATGTGAGTTCTTTTTTTTTAGATCCATTTTAATGAATTTTTTTTAAGCATATGACATTTTCATAAATTATGTGAAACATGTTACAGTCACCGGTTAATACAAGTAAACACTAGCGCATTCATGGGTAAAGACATACCGATGAATACATTATATGTATGCACATAGTGTATTTACTTGTGACCAATTTAAGTTTTTAAATGAAGAGTTTCTTTTTTTACTTTAACAATTTAACAAGTACCGATTCAATACCAGTTGAAATCAAGCCTATCCGTGATACTAAAAAGAAATCATTTAAGTTCAGAAAAAAAATATGAAAATCTATTAAACTTAAAAAGTAAAGGAAATAATTATTATTATAATATTAGAATAATAAAAGTATAAGAATAATAAAATATAAAAAAAACTATATATAATATTTTTTAATATATAGATAATATATAGATAATTACCAAATGATATAGGGTAAAAGAAATTACATCAAGCAGAACCTAGGACGATAATGTTGTTCTCAAGTTTCTAAGGGGATGTTTAACAACTTCCGAATAGGTAAGTGTTAAACCAATAAAATGTCTGAACCACTAAGTGTTAACTAGTAAGAGAGTTGAACAATTAAGAACCACTTATACTGCATAACCATTCAAATGCAAATTTTCGACCAACTAAGTGTTGAACCACTAAAATGTTAAACCATTAAGAGCCCTTTTAAGAGCTGAAACAAACAGCCCTAAATGTTACTCGTATATTCAATGGTTGCCATTTGAAACCATCTATGTGGGTGTATATGTATGTAATTAGTTAATTTTATATCACTCTAAAGAGTTACCAAAAAGATGCTAAAGATGCAAAGTTAAGATTACTGATATTATTGACATCGACAAATATGCAATTATTAAGCAAAGAGTTTATATATACACAAAAACCATAGAAAATAATAAAATAATAATAAAGTATAGATAATACTTCGCATTTGGTATGCCGCGATAGACCGAAACCGCATCAAACTTCTTGGCCATTGACCAGGGGTTTATGCCTTATGGTATTAAGTTTTACAGTAAATATGAGGTGTTTTTAATTATAAAACCCACGTTTTGAATGATAATATCAATAAATTAGTTTTTCTTTTTTGATTGAATGAGCATATATTAGTTGATATATATGTGCAGCCTCACTGTCATATGAACTACTCATGTACGACGGAGGTCAACTATTATGAACATATCTGGAAATAATAATAATAATAATACCTTCTATTTTTCCACCATCCTCGGTCTATATTGATGTGTACGTTGTGGCTGACCAATAAATTATTTTGTGGGTTCGGAAATTTTAGAGGGTTATTTTAAGTCCCAGTCGATAATCAAACCGAAAAGAAAAAGTTGAAGAAAAGAATTTAGATCGAATAACTCTCAATCTTATTAATCAGAAAATAACTCAAAACTGATTACAGACTCTCAAACCATAACTCGGCTCTAGTCTTGTCTTGTCTCTTATCTTAATAATGCCTAACCATACCTTGGTTTATATAGGCTTACCCTAACTTGGTGACCAAGACATTACCATATAACCCTAACTTGGTGACCAAGACATTACCAAATATAATTATAATGTAATTAGGAAACTTAACCAATTATGACCAACTTGTCAACATTGATCCCTCAAGTTCACCGACTTGTGACTTGAACTCATTTGTCACCCTTTTACATCACCGACTTGTGATGAGTCGGGAATTACCGCCAACAATCACCCCCTTAATTTCCGACTCGACATAGGTAGGCTCTAACATGTCTTCTTTGTCTTGATTCTCATAGAACTCATCTTGATCTCTAGCTGTGTTT